>JAIUZE010001456.1:0-28185 GCA_022085475.1 Heliosperma pusillum | reverse complement strand
AACGCACTAGCACCGTGTACATGGCAAGTATGATTAAAAGGCATCCACGGGATACATCATTTCCCTGAACGCATACACGATGCTACATTTCGTATATGTAGACTAATTTCCTCCTGGTAGCACGACGATATAAATATCCAGTCCTAGTCTAAACCTGGCCAGACTCTCGGAATAAACATTTTACGATTCGACAAGCGATGACATTTCGCATCCAAGACTCGGTCAATCATAGACGCCGAGTACCCCAAATTCGGTCAACCTTCACGAAAGAGGCGGAAAAGAGCACAAGCATCATAACAAGCGGTACGCTACATGCAATGACACCGCCTCGCAAGTATAAAACATTTGACGGACGGGTCGATCAACGCAAAACGTTCGCCTCCCAACAACGTCGTCATATGCCCACTAACACATGCAATTAAGCAGTAAGGATACACTCCCCGTTTTGACATTTCAGCCTTACGAACGTGGAGGTAGCCAGGGAAATGAGAGTACAAAGCACATAACAAATAGTGCTCAAACCATAACATCTGTAAAACCGACTCAAAGTGGGATATATGAAAAACAGTCTCAAAACATGCGATACAAGCGAATGAGATATCATATATTCAAAACATTAATATTTAAAGTCATTACGTAAATTTATACGATAAACGAACCATCGGAAATATTATAAATGAAAACATAAGTAAGAATTGTAAATAGAATTCCAGCGTGTGCCAGCCGATCAAGGGGACCGGCTGCCGGCTACCCGGCTGGCACCCATAGTAACATTTGAAAACAAATAAAAATGCAGCGTGTCCCAGCCGGTCAAAGGGACCGGCTGCCGGCTACCCGGCTAGGACCTAAGTCATACGAGAAAATAAAGTCAAAGTGGTGTGTGTCTCAGCCGGTCGGCCGGCTGGGGTCAATTATGCACGAAAATCATCACTTCAACACTTATGAATATTAACCAACTTCAATTATCATCATCAATCATCAATTCTCATTATCAATTATCAACTAACAACAACTATCATCAACAACACCATTCCTATGATCACTAATCCTATTTTAAATACGATTACTAACATAGGAAACACATTAAAACACGTAAAGATATCGAGTAACCCTTCACCGTTACCTTTACGCGTCTTCATTCGATTTCTAAGCCTTCCTCCACTAGATAGTAATATTTGTCCGGGTCTTGAAAGTCACCACCTACAATTAGACAATAAAAGATGAATATAATTCACCTTTGAGAAAGACGGATAAATTGAAAAGCGAGAAAGACGGTAATTTTATTACCAAATAGGATAGAGGACGATGAGAGAGAAAGATTAAGACGGAAATTAGTGAATTTGAGCGAGTAATGAAGGAGTAGTGTCGATTATGAGTTTGAGCAAGTATGGAGTTTAGGGTTTTGGTTACATAATGAAGAAGAAGAAGAAGAAGTAAGTGGTAAAAGATGAGGGAAAAAGGGAATATAAAGGTGAGTGGAAGAATATGGGGGAAAAAGCCCAAAAGCGCTTAAGGCGTAACTCACACGGAATTTCGAGTAAAGTCCGAATACGAACTCGGATTTGCTAAATTAGACACGGAAACTAAGTTCTAGACTAAATCTAAAATTTCGCTGAAAAATATCCGTATAATATTTTTATATTACATATAGGGTTCTTTTGCGGGTGTTACACCGGTGGAAAATTGAACTTTTGTTGTGGGACGTAGGCATTTTTTTGAGCTTGAGGCACAAAATTTTGTTGGGGTTGAGGATTGAGCACATTGTTGCTTTTGTAAGACAAGTTGGGGTGAAATTTTGTGTTTGGGTTGTAAGTATTGGAAAAGGTACCCGGTGGATAATATAAGAACTTTGTTTAAAATCTTGAAAAGCACATACCTCCTCCACAGTAGCTTGGCATAGATTTGAGAAATGACCCGCACCTCCACAACTTTCACAAACAACAATTTAGCTGGTAGAAGACACGACATTGAGTTGATGAACCGCATGTTGAGCCTCTAACTTTTCTTGAAGCAAAAGGATTTGATTCTTCAAAATGCTAGTGTCAGAAACTTCCTCTCCTCCTTGGATTGGTGTACTCCGAGAATTGACATATTTGGCATCATGGATTGCCATGGATTCAACTGTGGCATGAACATTATCCGTGTCAATTTCTTGAAACCGCCCATTGTTGGCGGAATCAAGAATTCTTTGGGATTCGGCACAACACCCATTGTAGAATGTAATGGCAAGGTACCAAGCATCCAACCCATGATGTGGGCATTGCCTTTGGAGCTCCTTGTACCTCTCCCAAGCTTCATATAAGCTCTCAAGAGCTTGTTGACGGAATCTCGTGATTTTGCTCCTCAAAGTTTGAGTTTTTTCGGGTGGAAAAAACTTTTGATAAAAGGCAAGAGCCAATGTCTCCCAATTCGTGACTCCCATGGTGGTGCGATAAAGGCTATTGATCCAAAGTTTTGCCTAGCCCTTCAAAGATAAAGGGAAAAGTATTTCCTTAATTTGGTCTTGAGTGACACCCGTTTGGCGAATCATGGAGCAATAGTCACAAATGTTTTGCACATGCAAATTGGGATCCTCCAAAGGACTTCCCCCAAATTGCTTCCTCTACACAAGGGTAATGAAAGCTGTTTTGATCTCAAATTCCGGAGCGGTAATTTGAGTGGTGGTGATACCGGCCGGAAGCATAGCCGCGGTGGACTTGGAATGATCGGAAAGTTTCACCATCTTTGTAGTTGGTGAGGGTGGTGGTGATGATGATGAACTAGAAATCTTCTCCTTTTCAAGATTTTCCATATCGTCTAAGTAAGACTTTATGGCACATTCAACTTGCACGTGAGAAGTGGCGTCTTTTACTTCTTTCCCAAAGCGTCGTCTTCTACGAAAGGTTTTCTCGGGCTCGGAATCCGGTGAAAGTAATTCTTTCTCACGAGAAGACCTGGGCATAAGGCAAAAATATTCAAGGAAATTGGAAGTACGGTCTCAAGGAAAAAGTGTTTCTAAAGACAAGAGAAAAATGATAGAAGTCTACAAATCAAAAACGAAATAAAACCGTACTCCCCGGCAACGGCGCCAAATTTTGATAGGCTATGTGGCACACCTAATAAAAGAAAAATATCCCTAGACACAAATTAATGTAGTACGAGGGGTCGAACACAAGGAGACGGGAATATCGCAATGAAATGCTTATGAATAGACTACTGTCAAGGTCGGTTTAATGATTGATTTGGTTTTGATGTTTAGCAAAGAATGATGTAAATTAAAAAAAATATAAAAAGAGTCTAGGGGAGTCGGGTCACTCATGAAAATACGTAAATGCTCATGTTAAACATAGGAATTCTTAATAATTTTAATTGTTTAGGCTAAAGACACCCATCTCTCGATATTAGTGTCAACCTTAGGTCGAGTCCTAGAGAACTTTCGTTATGACTAGAGTCGTCCTACTACACATGCTTAGTCTAATCCGATTCCATGCCTCTCGACTTATAGAATGAATTAACAAATTTATTCAATATAATTGGCCAACTAACAAAGATTCACAAAACAATACAAGCATGTGTTAGTGACAGGGTCGTCGCGTACCCTAATCAAAGATAAATAACCCAGACTAGGCTAACAACAAATTAATGTAATTAGGGAAGTAAGGGGTCGATCTCGGGGAGACGGGAGATACTTGTGAATAGTTATGGTTAGAACTCTACCTTGGACGATTGGCAAATGTTGTCACTAGTTACTAGACGCTATAATAAAAATGATAACAATACAATAAAGAAAATGATCTAGGGAAGTAGGTTCACACATGTAGATTAACATATTGATGAAATTGGATTTAGAACATGCAAGTAATTCATTGTGAGTTCGTAAGAATGATGTGTTCATTACAATCATAGATCAGATGGTCTAGCAGGCTTTTAGGCGATTTACTAGGTCTTAATCTACCATGTCATGCTTTGTCTATTCAATTCCCGTATCTCTACCTTGGAAAAGAATTCCATTCTAGTCAATGATTATGGCCAAAAATTGTCAACTATCGTTATAGTCCAAACATGCATAGACACAATGTTTTAAAGGCTCAATTTCTTTTATCCAATTATCATCTTTTAATCAATCTAACATGGCTACCTTACACCCTAGAAAGGTGACTACTTATGCATGATTAACAATGAAAGAGAAACTAAGATTATAAAACTAAGAACAATAAACATGATAAAGGAAATACTAAAAGAAAATGAAACTATAATGTAAAACGAGAATAAAGATTACCGGAAGGGATGAGCAAAGATTGAAATGGAACAAGAACTTGAATAGGAAATACAAACCCGAAAACTTGAGTTCCAATTACAAGTAGAACCATACAAACTTAGAGCTAAACTAAACTAAACTAGAGAAAACTAAAACTAAACTAAAACTCAGAAGAAAATGAGAGAAAGAAGAAAAACTAAACTAAAGAGAGAAGAGAAGTGTTTTTTGTGTACATCTTAGTTGTGTGGAGGATAGGCTATTTATAGGGTTGAGAGGCTGCCAAAATGCGTCCGGATTCATGCCCATTAAACAAGCCATTAAGCCTTGCATTAAAGAGAGGGAGATGACGTGAAGATGCATACGTCAGCAGACTTCCCCGATCGGGGAAGTGGTAATCCGATCGGGGATGTTGCACTCTTGGTCAATTGACTATCGTTTGATCTTCCCTTGGTACGTGACTTTATCTACCTTGACTCCATTGACTTTAGATTCGAACGGGGACGTAACTAACACCTCTTGGGCCTCATTTCCTCCCCTATTTGGGCCTGATCATGTCCCCAAGGGTTAAGGGTCGGAGCATGAAGTTTGAGACGACTTTCGTCAACGAATAGCAAAACCATCGCAACTTGTGCATATGAGCTCGGAATGACTTGAAACTTTTTCCCTTTGACTCGGAACCTCTAGATCTTTATAGCATGCCATATTAACCTCGCGTAATCGTCCTTCTTAGCTTCTCCTTGCTCATATTTCCTTCAAATGACGAGATTTGAAGTAGAAACGACTAAATTCCTACAAATGACATTAAAGCACGAGAAATACTGCAAAGGAGAGATTAGCTCACAAAATCACTTCTTAAAGTGGATAAACCATATCAAATCGAGCTCAAATGAGGGGATAAAATCATACAAATATTCACTTATCAGTTAGAAACAATTTATCAATATTAATTCATCCTTATTTTAACAATTACAACTTACTAATTATGCATGGCTTCCTTAATCCCTAGACAAATGAAACTACTCACTCATATTGATAATTAATCTAATAGTAATTGATATAATAAGCATTATGATTATGAAATTATAAAGAAAAACAACTTGTTAATAGAACGTGCTACACTAAGAATTACTACTAACAATTCTAATGTAAATAACAATGAAAACTTGATTAACTAGTGTTACGATTAACTAAATGACTTGTAAGGTAAATTACGAAAGTGAATACTAACATAGAACTAGAATTTGATAGGCTATGTCGCACACCTAATCAAAGATAAATATCCCTAGACACAAATTAATGTAGTACGAGGGGTCGAACACAAGGAGACGGGAATTGCGCTATGAAATGCTTATGAATAGACTACTATCAAGGTCGGTTTAATGATTGATTTGGTTTTGATGTTTAGCAAAGAATGATGTAAATTAAATAATATTAAAAGAGTCTAGGAAAGTTGGGTCACTCATGGAAATACGAAAATGCTCATGTTAAACATAGGAATTCTTAATATTGTTAACAGTTTAGGCTAAAGACACCCATCTCTCGATATTAGTGTCAACCTTAGGTCGAGTCCTAGAGAACTTTAGTTATGACTCGAGTCGTCCTACTACACATGCTTAGTCTAATCTGATTCCGTGCCTCTCGACTTATAGAATTAATTAACAAATTTAATCAATGTAATTGGCCAACTAACAAAGATAAACAAAACAATACAAGCATGTGTTAGAAACAATTTATCAATATTAATTCATCCTTATTTTAACAATTACAACTTACTAATCATGCATGGCTTCCTTAATCCCTAGACAAATGAAACTACTCACTCATATTGATAATTAATCTAAAAGTAATTGATATAATAAGCATGATGATTATGAAATTATAAAGGAAAACAACTTGTTAATAGAATGTGCTACACTAAGAATTACTACTCACAATTCTAATGTAAATAACAAAGAAAACTTGATTAACTAGTGTTACGATTAAGTAATTGACTTTTAAGGTAAATGACGGAAGTGAATACTAACATAGAACTGGAATTAGAATTACCGCAATCGAGAAGTATAACTCGGAAATGAAGAACAAATAACCCAAATAGCTTGAATGAAAAGATTGAATTACAACTTTGAAATGTAACCAAGTGGTTGAACAAAGTAATAACCAAATGTTTAACTAAATATGAAACTAAGAGAAACTTGTGTGCTTAAACTAAGGAAAATGTAGGGAGAAATATGTGTGAAGATAGTGTAAAAGATGATGAAAAATATATCCCTAAGTGTCGAAGTCCCTCTCCTTTATATAGGGAGAGGGTCTTGAAACGTATGCATTTACAGAGCCCAAACCCCGATCGGGGAATGGGAACCCCGATCGGGGTTCCACTAACTCGACTATTATTGCTTAATTACTCAATTAAATGCTTGAGGAATCCTATGATATGCCTTTAAGCTCCTTAATTTTCGTTTAATTGCTTAGTCTTGGCATCTTATGAGCATCCAAAGAGCATCCTAATGTTGAGTTGTGGACTCCTTAAATTGGGCTTCATTTTTCGGTTTCTCATTTGTATATCAATCCATTTCACAAATCTTCATGCTTGGGCTTGCCATTCTCCATACTATCCTTCCATGGTTCATCTTACTTCCATTAACTTGGTGTACTTTTGGTGCTTCCTAATGTGCTAGGAAAAAGCGTCTAAATGCTTAGATTCCTGCAAAACGTAGCAAAAACGAGCAATGCACCTTGAACACGTAATTAGCTCACAAATATACTAAACAAGGTATAAAATTCATGTAAAATCGAGCTAAATTAGGGAGTAAAATCATATAAAAACTAGACATATCAATCGGTTCTAGTCTTGCATTATCATAGTTGTGAAACTGTACATTGATGTTACTTGATTAATTATTGATAATGATGATAATGTTGATTACCAAGATGATTGTGTTGTTGATTATGTTGATGATTGTGACTGAGATTGGTGGAACATTATTGGGAGATAGTTCTACACCCCAGGTTTTACCTCTTGTGACTCTTGTCACAAAGGACATGTGCACATTAATGAGTCAAGTTATGCTCGTTGCGATGAGCGGGGATATTGATGTCCAGTGATGCGTTCTGGCATCGGCAGGGATTACCCAGAATAATAGGAATTCAATCGGAGATTTTGATGTGCATTGCTGCGGTATGACATCGGCAGGGGTTACCGTTACGATGGGTACTCGGTTGGAGATGAGATTGGTCTTTTGATATGATTGTGTTGTTGTGTTGTTTTGTTTGTCTTTTATTTTATGTGTGATTGTAATGACCCCTTATTTGTTTGCAAGACTGTTGTGATCCATCGGGGAATGGTGAGCAAGAGTTTAACATGTATTCCTTTTGAGCATGCTTAGTGTCGGATGGGATTGTCGCTGGACATTGAGTCATTTAGCTCCTGTTGTGTCTTAGAGATGATCACTATTTATTTACATATTTTATGCTTCCCTTAGATACATAAGACTCGATTTATTGTCTTTCCTTACTTTTTTCTATGCGATTTTAGCTAGAATATCGATTCTGCCGCTTCTATTATGTTTTAATGCAGATTGGATGCATTTGGAGCTTTTTGAGTTGGTATGAAGCATAGCGGAGTCAGATTGTAGAAGGTTAGGCACGGGAATCGAGAGCGGTGGAGAAGAAATGAAGAAAAACGAAGAAACAAGTCATCTGAAGGATGCTCGATCGAGCAACATCACCTTGCTCGATTGAGTCGGGCTGACGTGTTGCTCGATCGAGCAGATTCACCTTTGCAAGATCGAACAACCTAGTGTTTGACAGCTTTCAGATTTCCTAAATTAGTTTTTTAGTAATTAGATTGTTATTATAAAAGGAAAACTCGTCTTTCACAATTAGGGTAGGCTTTAATATTAGAAACTCAAGTTTTGTTTGTTTTGCGACTAGATTGATTCATCAAGACTATTGTTTTTAGTTCAAGCTTGTAATCGGTACTCTTTAATCTTCCTTTGTTATTCAATTAGTTACTTTCTAGCTCTTTAATTATTCTTTGTTAATCCTTTCATTATTGTCAATCATGTTTACTTTTTTTATTATCGTTGTTATCAATATCGTTATGAGTAGCTAAATTCTTATCTAGGGTTGAAAGGAGATCTAGGATTGTTAGAAGGGATAGACTAATTAATTGAATTGCAATAACATGGTTATTGTTTGATTATCGTTTTAAATCTAGTTGCTTAATTACAGGCCAGGATTACTTAATTAGTCTCGCAAATTAGGATTAACACCGATCGGGTTATGACTAAGATAGGCTACGATAATTGAATAGAACTCGCATAATGATAGCGATCGCATGTTAAACTGTAGATATAAAGGGCTTAATTGAATCGAGCCATCTTGTGACCTTAGATAACTTTATTGCATGATAGTTGATTGCACCCTTAACCCTGAATTATTATCCTAGTGAACCTGAGACCCTAGACTTTTAATCTTATTGATTTCAACCTTTTATAGTTATTGTTTGCTATTAGTTTAGGAACACAAATCAAAAACCACGAAAATGTTACTATAAAAGACGAACCTAGTTTACAGATTAGAATACTACTGCCTCCCTGTGGATTTGATACCTTACTTACAGCTGACTATTAGTTAGTAGTGAATTAGGATTACTTTGATTAAGGTGACCCGACGCGACTTTTAATCTTACTTACCGCTGACTATTCTGTTTGTTTCTACTCAGTTTGTCTTTTTTTTGTCTCAGGGAACCTAAGTTCCTTGACACCATTCTCATGCTTTTTTTAGTGTTCGTTTATGCCCAGGTGTTCCTGGTCCGATCTCGTACCCTACGATTCCGAACCAGAGAGTACTCTCCGAGCTAGACGAAACTTTTGGAAGGAAATTCAAGAAGCGGAAGACTTGAGTACGTTTGACACAGTTTACGCCGAATGTTTCACATAAAAACAATCCTTAGAAGAGGATACACATATTTCTGCCGCCACTACAACCATGCCTACTTTAAACAGCCATTCGGAGCCTACCGTTGCATCTATTACCAAGGGATTCAAACTCCCTACTACGGGTAATGGAACCTTTGAGATTCGTCCATCTTATATCACTTTGGTGGAGCGAAACATGTTTGGAGGAAGCACCACTGAGAATCCTGCGAAGCATATGGAAAAATTCACCAACTACTGTTGCTCTATTCCTTTAACGGGTGGGGTAACACAAGATCAAATCAAGTTGGTGTTATTCCCGTTTTCGCTACGAGACGGGGCAGAAGATTGGTTGGGTGAGTTAGATGTGGATGCACTTGGCATCACTGATTGGAATTCTCTGGCTCTTGCATTCTACAAAAGATACTTCCCGCCACAAAAAACAAACGCCATCCGAAGTCAAATTACAAGTTTCAAACAAAGTCCCACTGAGAACTTTAATGAGGCATGAGTTCGCTTCAAGAAGCTTGTCAAATCCGTTCCACATCATGGTTTGATACTTGGTTCCTATGCAACCAGTTTTACAACGGGTTATATCATGATCAGAGAGCATTGCTAGATTCTGCTGCCAATGGAAGATTCCAAAATAACACTAACGATGCTAATGCTTGGAAGTTGATTGATGAGATACACTAGTAGAAAAATATTTATTTGCGGCTCGTCATTTGAGGCGTTTTTGTCAAATAGTAACAATTAGAGTTAAGTGTTTTCATTTTTCTTTAAAATAACAAACATTTATTTGAGGCGTTTTATTAAAAATCGCCGCAAATAACTCATATAAGCCGTTTTTCTTAATGAACGCCTCAAATAGAAGGGCTTTTTTTATAATTTAAAAAAACAAGAAAAGTACCCAACACCCTCCGTCCTATCTCCTTCTTTACTTAGTAACTTACCCAACTATCCAACACCCTCAATTATCAATACAATTACAGTACACACTCTCTCACTCTCCTTCATTAAACTTACCTAACACCCTTCGTCCTCTCTCCTCTATCTCAAACTTTGTCTAGACGCATGTTCACCATCCGTCTTCGTCAACAGGTTGATTCCTTCTTGATAAATTGGTACAATTCGTTCCTAATTTCATTTAATTTAATTAAAATGTATGGGTAATTTTATTATGTGCTGATACGATATTGTATGATGTTATTTAGTTCCATAAATATAGTTTTAGTTTTTGGTGTTGAAATATTAGAATTAAATTGGTTAGATTATATGATTAAGGTTGATCCAAATTAGGGTTTTTTTTATTCATTTCTATTTTATAATTTATCTGATTTTCAATTTTCTATTTCGACTCCTCTACTGCTTATTCTTTCAATTCTGGAAAATCATACGTTGCAATTTTATTTTTATTTCTCTGTCGGTCCGGCTGGGTTTGTTTGACTGTAAGTATTAGAATCATTTACTTTTATTTTTGATTTAGGGTTTTGATTTTTGTATAGAATTACGAGAAAATTGATTTCATGTTTGCTTTTGTCTTTTATCTTACTCTTGTCATTAATTTTATTCTAAATTTTTCAATCATATGTTATGTTATTCAATTGTGTTGATAGAGCGTCTTTGATATTTGTGAAATATTCAGATGTTTTCTTTTGTTTCTGGATTATTTTAATTTGATGGAATGTTTAGGGGATTTATGTGGAATGATGGATAGGCAGTTGTTATAGATTTAGTTATGTTGTTGGAATTCGTAGTTTTATACGTTGCTGTTTGATTCCTAGTTTGAATGTCAAGGGAATGAACTTAAGACACGTACTGCTTTAACACACTTGAACGGGTACTCGGCAAAGTTTGTGGCAAAGGATCAAGTTCCGTCTAACCAATGCCTTTGAAAACGCTGGTAGTTTCTTTTATCAACTTATTACACATCTCTTGTGAATATTTGATTATTAGGGTTAAAGCTCATGAAATTGGTTTTTTTTATTCAAATCTATCTTATAGCTTGTAGCACTATTTGAGGGGTTGTTATTTCATTATCTTTATATTTAGATTCTTGGTTCAATGACTTCAATCTAATTTGAAGGACTGTCATTTGACGCTTATACTACTAGGTAGTCTTGCCGACTTGAATAATGTTGGACTTTCTTCTTTCTCATGTTTGCAAAGATCGCTTTTTTATTTATTACAATTGATATCTTTGTGTTTTTGGACCGGTGATCTTTGTGACTAAGATACACTATTTCTGTACATCTTAGAAAAATGTATATTTTTCTTATTATTTAGTAGGCTCTGAGTTTTTACATTGGTAAGTTTCTGTTATCTTATATCATTTACACTAGTAGAAATCACATTTCCTTACCCATTCCTTCTGAACTTTAGCTGTGGAGTTAGTTCACATTATCAACTCGTTACATTCTATTTCACCATATTTTCCATGTCCTTATATTCATACGTGTTTCTGATAGGTAATGAGAGTTGGACTTTATGTTATAGATAGACTAGAATGGTTGGTTATGGATTATGCGTGCACAGCTTATTCATTTATCTCAAATCCTTTATATGATACTCTCGGTATTTTTTATTCAACTTTTTACTTCTTTTTTAGTAACATACCTACTGTATTTGACAAAGAAAATTCAACTTTTTCTATTTGTTTGTTTTGGCTTCAGGTCCAAATGCTTTGTACAAGCCATTTTTTGTGTAATACTTCCGGTAAAGCTGAACACAGGAAAGTGGTACGTATACAGATTCCCTTCTTGTGCTAAGTCTTCATGTGTGTGTTTTCTGTTTGAGGATACCTCGTTGTGAATGAGTTACGCTTTTTAGTCTGTAACTATTTATAAATCTTGCTTCTTCCAATTCTAGTCTGTAACAGAGAAGATAAACGGATGCTTGTGTTAGATCATGTTTTCAAGGTCTCACAAATGTTTGCTTCATCCAATTTGTATTTGTTTAGCATTTGAAATTAACTATGGAGTGGTAGCTTCAAATTCAATTAATCTCTTTTAGAGTTTATGAATTTCGAAAATTGTATCGTGAGAATTAATGTCGTTGATCCGAGCACGTCGACTCTAATCTTATGGAGTAGAGTTCCGAGATTATGTTGTACATTATCAGAGATTCGATTCGATTTGGCTTAGATGCTGTTATCGTATTGATTTTGTCTTAAAATGTTGTTGATTAACTTAAGAGCTATGCGTATTGGAAAGGTAATGTTTTACGGTGTAATAACAAGATTACTGCAATACGACTGTAACTTTCATCCAGCGTGGGGACTAAATTACTGGAATTTGACCGTTTGATACTATACGAATGCTAACTCTTGTTTTTGTAAGAAAGCCACCTTAATTTGCACAAGGCTCCATGTCTAATGAGGGTTCCATATCAATTGACATTCACAGTTTTGGGATTCTAAACATAAATCCTGTGATAATTTCAAAATGCAATGTTGTTTAATGGCTTTTATTTTGGCGTGAATACAATTTACTAGATGTGGATACGAGAATATGGATATGCTATTTGTTTACACAGTGTGAATATTGCTGATGCATATAGCACGATGTAACTAGTTTCTAGTGTTGGCATACTTGTCTTGCGTCATCGCCTTAACCTATCTTTAATGTTAATAAATTGTGAAATAAATTGGCCTGGCTGATGTGATCTTATTAAGTTTTGTTTACCGATGTTGTTGATAGACTTGTGCGATAACTTTGCTTGGCTTGTGGGATAATGTCGAGTTTGTTTAAGAATGTTGTTAATACGTTTGTGAGATGTAGGCATTTCGCTTGTGTGATAATATTAAGTTTGTTTGAGAATGTTGTTGATTGATTTGTCTTTTGTGAGATCTAGCTTGTATGATCAGTTTGTGTAAGACTTTTAGAAATAGACTATGTGAGATAAACTTGGCTTGCATTTATTTATGTGATCATATTAATTTTGTTTAGGAATGGCGTTAATAGATGCGTGATATAACTTGGCATGGCTTCTATGACCATATTGAGCTTGCTAAAAAAATTTGTTAATAGACTTGTGATAACATATGCTCAACATTTTAATAGACTTGTTAATAGGTGATGGTGTCACTATAATGGATTAAGGGACAAGGAGTTTTAATTTGCAGAGAGAAGAAGTATAAGTTTGAGGGAATGATGATAATTTCTCGTACTGATGAATCTTGAATGCGCTAGCTGGAATCAGGGTTCGTGATACGACAGAGGTTGACGTTGTTTGTGCAAATGGTTGACGTGGCCTTGCCTGATGCGAGGTGGTGTTGCATGTGACGCCGGGGCAAGGTGGAAGGAAGAACTAACTGAATGTGGGTGACCGTATGGCTCTTAAGGTTGAACATGGGCTGCTAGAAAATGCCCCAAAGATAGGTTATTAGTTGGTTTTCAATTATGTCGAACTTTAATGCAGGTGGTAAATTGCTCGTTGTTGGCTTTTAACGTCACATTATATATTTAGTTAAATCGTTTAATAGATAGATTGCATTTTCTTTTAAAGCATTTGTATTATTTTTAAATCATGTATGACGATGAAGTTTGATTTATATATATTTAAAATTTTAGTTATATACAATAGTTTATGATTGCTTTTGAAAAAACATCCTGAATATTTTTTTTTTCAAAAAAAATCATTTATTTGCGGCTCCTTGTTTTAAAAACGCCGCAAATAAGGCCCTATTTCCGACTCTTTTTTTAAAAAAAAATATGCCGCAAATAGTAAGTCCAATTTGCGGCTATTTTTTTAAAAACGCCGCAAAGAAGGTATTTATTTGCGGCGTTTATTAGGAGCCGCAAATGAAGTTCTTATGTGCGGCCCCTCTATTTGCTGCTACACCAAAAACGCCTCAAATACCCTCTTTTTTGGAGCCGCAAATGATGTTCTTTTCTACTAGTGATAGCTACTCACACTGCTGAGTATGGAAATCCTAGGGGTTAGGCGAGGCGCGAAAGTTCGGACAATGCCGTTGCAGCTCAGGTGGAGGCATTAACTGCTCAAATTGCCGAATTACAAACTTTCAAATCCCTGGATAAACAAACGGTCCATGCCATGATTCAACAAGAGCCAACCTGTGAAAGATGTGGTACCATGGGGCATAATGCATTAGAGTGTATGAGTACGGTTGAACAAGTACTTGCTTTTCAATCCTTTAAGCAAGGTACACCGTACTCTAAATTTTATTATCAAAGGACGAGAGAGCATCCAAATTTCTCCTACCGAAGTCAGAAAGGTTTTAATCCTACCCTGTCACCACCTCATCAACAAGGTTTATCTTATGTGATTCCTCAAAATCGCACTTCTCAAAGCAATTTTAACCGTCCAAATCAAGGAGGTCAAAACTTTCAACAAGCTCCACCTCCACCACCTCCATGTAATGATATAGCGGAATTGAAAGCCATGTTGCAGCAAAGTCTTATGATACAACAAAAGCAAGATGCTCAGATCTCTCAATTACTCGCACATAACAAGATAGTGGATACTCAAATTGCCCAATTGGCAATTCAAATACCACACAAACAACCGGGCAATCTTCCCCCTCAGGGACACTCTCCACATGAACTAGCCAATGCTATTAGTTTGAGGAGTGGGGCCCATTACAAAGGCCCGACGATGCCCATCGACATGCATCCGAGAGGGTTGGGAAATCTAGAAATAAATTGGAGTGAGAACGATGAAAGTTTGGAAGTTTCTCGTCAAAACTCGGAAAACAACAAAAAAGTGCCTGAAAAAGAGGATGCTCGATCGAGCAACATCCCTTTGCTCGATCGGGCAACCTTTGAAAAATCAGAAAAATCTGCTCGAGGAGTTTCTATTCCTGTTTGGACAAACTCGATCAAGCAGCTCCTTTACTCGATCGAGCAACCCCTAATCAGACTGACAAGTCCTCTACTTCATCTACAAAAGCAAAAGAAGCCGAGCCAATCGCAATTACACTTTCTTTTCCTCACCGCCAACATAAATCCAAGCTCGATAAACAGTTTGGAAGGTTTATGGAAGTAGTCAAGAATTTGCAAGTGAGTGTAGCCGTTTACTGAGTTGATCACTCATGTGCCGGCTTATGCAAAATTTATGAAGGACATATTGACAAGGAAGCGGTCCTTTAATGAAGTGGAGACGGTTGCATTTACTGAGGAATGTAGGGCTGTGTTACAATCCCCATCACCACCTAAACTAAAGGATCCAGGGAGTTTTTCTATTACTTGTAATATAGGATGTTTAGCTATTGATAAAGCTCTTTGTGATTTAGGGGCTAGTGTTAGTGTAATGCCATTTTCTATATGTAAAAATCTAAATATGGGTCAACTTAATGTTACAACCACGACCTTACAAATGGTCGACCGTTCTATTAAACACCCTTTGGGAATTTTAGAAGACGTACCGATTAGAGTATAGAAATTTTTCATACCAATTGACTTCGTCGTATTAGATATGGCTGAGGACACCCAAATTCCTATCATCTTAGGACAACCATTCCTCCATACTGCGGGGGCGGTTATAGATGTTAAAAATGGGAGACTTACACTAACAGTGGCGGATGACACTATCACTTTCAACTTAGATAATGCAATGAAACACCCCATGCTAGAAGAGACATGTCATAGGGTCGATATTGTGGATTTAACTGTTGATGACTGTCTCTATTTGTGTTTGAATAGGGATCCTCTGGAGATCGCCTTAATTTCCAGCACTGCTGAAGCTGGAAACTCACGGAGTAAGGCAGTAGTTGAGATGGAAAAACTGCTGACAGGAGAGGAATGCGAGTTACAAAGGGTGTATAGCTTAGGTAACTCCCCTAAGGTTACCGAGGTAAAGAAACCTGAATTTAAACCCCTCCCCTCTCATCTTAAGTATATTTTCTTGATTCCCATGAGATGAATCCTGTAATTGTCAGTGCTAACCTATCTGAAAGCCAACTTACTTATTTGTTGGTAGTTTTAAAAAGACACAAGAAGGCTATAGGTTATAGTATTGATTATTTACAAGGTATTAGTCCTGACTTTTGTATGCACCGTATCGACTTAGAAGAAGACCATAAACCTTGTAGGCATGGTGAACGTCGTTTGAACCCTACTATGCAAGAGGTAGTTAGAAAAGAGGTGCAGAAATTGTTAGATGCAGGGATCATATACTCTATTTCTGACTCAAAGTCGGTCAGTCCTGTTCAAGTTGTCCCTAAGAAAGGAGGGACTACAGTCGTCACTAATGAGAAAAACGAGCTCATATCTACTAGACTAGTGACAGGGTGGAGGATGTGTATTGATTATAGGAAGCTTAATGTAGCTACTAAAAAAGACCACTTCCCTCTTCCCTATATTGACCAAATGTTAGAGCGTCTAGCGTGTCATAAATATTTTTGCTATCTAGACGGCTACTCGGGATTCTTTCAGATCCCCATTCATCCTGACGATCAGGAAAAGACTACCTTCACATGCCCTTATAGTGTCTTTGTGCAACAGGAGTCTGTGACCAAGCCAAGACACGAGCCATGACACGAGCTCAAGACAAGACACAAACTCAAGACAAGACTCAACATCAAAACAACAACATCCATTCAGACAACACCATGACCAGCTATGACAATGTTCTATTCAGTCCAAGCCACAACCACTTCAAGCATGCTAAGACAACACCACCACAACCAGAACAAAGCCTAGCCATCCACTTCCCAAGGCTAAGCCACAGCAAAGCTCAGCCAACAGTCCAACAAGCCCAACACAACAAAAACAGCCCCCAGCCAAAAACAGCCTATCACAGCCTTTCTAAACAAGGTCCATGGGGCCCCACACAATCAAACAAGCCTAACCAACCCTCAAACCTATGTCTTGGGAAGGTCCTCTACAACTTTCCCCAGGACTTCCCTCCCAACAAACAAACACACAAAGAGTTAGCTTAGGGACAACTTCAGACTGTCCAGATTTCAGCCTTTTGCAGTAGTTAACATGTCACTATCAAACTTTCCTTTTATGATCAAACAAACTCGAGGGCCTTTTAGAAGGACCTTTGGCATCCATCCCACTTCAGTTGAGCTCAAGAATCAAGCTCAGAAGTCCACCCCTCCACCAGTTTCAACCCCAACAAATCCATTAAGGCAGATTGTCCTATTAGAATTACTTTTCTACTTTATCTACTTTATGTCAGTTTTCCTGCAAGTTTGTAGCTGTTATTTTGTTTCATATTGTAAGCCTTGTGGCCCTAGATATCTCCTAACGTCTGAGTTGTATCCTTGTTGCCTATATAAGGCCTTGACCTAATGAAATGCAAATCAGATTTGAAGTAAAACATAAAACTGAAACCTTGTTTCTGTTGCATCTCTTGGCTGTGTGCTTGAGACAACTTCCTTTGCTTTGTGCTTGGAAGTGAGCTTGGGTCCTTAGCTGTGTGCTGGGATCCAGGTTCAACCCTCAACCATTGGCTTTGTGCTTTGGTTAAGGTCCTATCCTTGTTCTTTAACAATCAATTCAAAACAGAAACAGAGTACTTGCAAGTGTCTTAATCTTAGCTCAATTTGTCATTGTTTAGTTGTCTTTTCTGAATAGTTTCAGTGCAAATTGGTTATCAGAGCTTTGGTTTGTGAGTTCATCTACCTAACTACATTAAAAACACAAAAAAACAACCATGAGTGAAGAGAGAATCACAGGTCTTGAAAACACAGTCCAAGATCTTGTCAGAACTGTAATGGAGGTCTCTAGATCTGTCAATGAACTCCTTGAGGGCCAACAGAACAAGGATACAAGGGGAGGCAGAGGTCGAGGCAGAGGAGCACCTTTCCCACAAGGTGGAGTAAGGAGGAGACAACTTGTAGATCAGTTTGAAATGTCAGATTCAGATGGCTCAGATCACAATCTTCTCAGACACCAAGACAAAGATATCAAGGTAGAGATTCCTGACTTTCTAGGTAGCTTGAACCCTGATGATTTCTTAGATTGGCTAAGGTCTGTAGAAAGAGTCTTTGAGTTTAAAGGGTACACTGATAGAAAGGCTTTTAAGGTTGCTATCATGAAACTAAAAGGCTATGCCTCACTATGGTATGAAAACATGAAAACCTTGAGGGTTAGGGAAGGGAAAGAACCTGTAAAGTCATGGCTCAAACTGAAAAAGAAAATGAGAGCTAAGTTTGTCTCTAGGGACTACACTCAAGACATGTTCATTAAGCTTACTCACCTAAAGCCAGACCAAAGACCTTTAGAGTCCTACCTAAGAGACTTTGAACAACTCACTTTGCAATGTGAGGTTGTTGAGAAATCTGAACAAAAGATAGCAAGGTTCTTAGAAGGGTTGGATGAAAAGATAGCTAGTAAAGTCAGGTTACAAAACATATACTCCTTTGAGGAAGCTGTCAACTTGTCCTTAAGGGTAGAAAAATTGGGAAAAGGAAAGGCCAGTGCTTCTAAGACACCTTCCAGAACCCCCACCTTCAAACTTTTTGTAGAAGTTAAGATAGGAGAACCTGTGGTTCCTGTTAAGACCCCTTTCAACCTTGATAAAGGCAAGGCTGTTGAGGCAGGCCAAAGGAAGACCACCCCTCTCAAAAAGTGCTTTCAATGTCAAGGGTATGGACATTTTGCTAGAGAATGTCCATCTAAAAGGGCTCTGAGTACCCTAGAAGTAATCCATTGGGGAGATGATGAAGCGTTGGTCTGTGATGAAGAGATGGAAGAGCCTGAGGTAGAGGCTAGTGAGGAGTTGATAGAGCCTGATGCAGGGTTAAGTTTGGTAACATGGAGGGTAATGCATACTCAACCACAACCTTTGGAAGAGGACCAAAGACACCAGATCTTTAGGACCAGATGTACCATCAAGGGTAGAGTATGTAACCTCATTATTGATGGGGGAAGCTGCACTAATGTGGCCTCCAAAACACTGATAGACAAGCTAGCTCTACCCACCAAAGACCACCCCCTACCTTACAAACTCAGATGGCTAAACAAAGGGGCTGAGATCAAGGTGGATAAACAATGTGTTATACCTTTCTCAATTGGTAAAGGGTATGTGGATGAGAGTCTTTGTGATGTTCTACCTATGGATGCATGTCACCTTCTGCTTGGGAGACCATGGGAGTTTGATAGGGATGCCATACACCATGGGAGAGACAACACTTACACCTTCAAGTATGGGAAGAAGAAGATCACCCTAGCACCTTTACCACCTGCTTTAAAGATCAACCCAAACCCCATGAGTGAGGCTTCCAAAGAAGTCATGTTGATAAGTGAATCAGAAATAGCACAAGAGCTAAGTGAGCTACAACCTGTATACATATTGCTAGTCAAGGAGACTGGGATGAGTATCATTGATATCCCTGAAGAGGTCAAATCTATCCTAGAAAGTTATGGTGATGTCTTCCCTACTGAGCTTCCTAGTGGACTGCCACCACTTAGAGGGATAGAGCACCACATTGACCTAGTGCCTGGAGCTATCTTACCCAACAAGCCAGCCTACAGGAGTGACCCTAAGGCTACACAAGAGCTCCAACTTCAAGTAGGTGAACTACTCAACAAGGGCTATGTCAGAGAGTCCCTCAGTCCTTGTGCTGTACCAGCCTTGCTTGTGCAAAAGAAGGATGGGACTTGGCGTATGTGTATTGATAGTAGGGCCATCAACAACATTACCATCAAGTATAGGTTTCCCATACCTAGACTTAATGATATTCTGGATGAGCTAAGTGGGGCTCAAGTGTTCACTAAGATTGATCTGAGGCAGGGCTACCACCAAGTGAGGATAAGAGCAGGGGATGAATGGAAGACAGCTTTCAAGACTAAACATGGGCTCTATGAATGGTTGGTGATGCCTTTTGGGTTGTCTAATGCCCTAGCACCTTCATGAGGTTGATGACAGAAGTCCTAAGGCCTTACTTAGGCAAGTGTGTAGTGGTTTACTTTGATGATATTCTTATTTACAGTTCAACAAAGGGAGAACATTTGCAACATCTGAAGATGTTGTTTGAGGTCCTAAGAGAAAACAAGTTGTATGGCAAGCTAGAGAAGTGCACCTTCATGCAGCCTGAGGTTTACTTCCTTGGATTCATCATCTCTAAGGAAGGGGTAGCAGTTGATCCTGAGAAAGTGCAAGCAATCAAGGAATGGCCCATTCCTCAAACTGTTACTGATGTAAGAAGTTTCCATGGGTTGGCATCTTTCTATAGGAGGTTCATACAAGGGTTTAGTTCAATCATGGCCCCTATTACTGAGTGCATGAAGAAGGGAGAGTTCAAGTGGAATGAGAAGGCTGAAAGGTCCTTCAATCTGATCAAAGAGCTATTGTGTAAGTCTCCAATATTGGTTCTACCAGACTTTAACAAACTCTTTGAGGTAGAGTGTGATGCCAGTGGTCTTGGCATAGGAGCTGTGCTTACTCAAGAAAAGAAACCTGTGGCATACTTTAGTGAGAAGCTAAATGGGGCCAAGCTTAACTATTCCACATATGACAAGGAATTCTATGCCATTGTGAGGGCATTGAATCATTGGGGACACTACTTGAAGCCTAAGCCTTTTGTGCTTCATTCTGATCATGAGGCTCTCAAATACATCAATGGACAACACAAACTCAACCCCAGGCATGCCAAATGGGTAGAGTTCTTGCAATCCTTCTCATTCTCCAGCAAGTATATAGAGGGTAAGAACAATGTTGTAGCTGATGCATTGTCTAGAAGGTCTGTAATGTTGACCTTCATGGAGCAAAGGGTGTTGGGGTTTGAATTTATGAAAGAGCTCTATCAAGAGGACCCAGACTTCAAGCATGAATGGGAGGTACATCAAGAAGGGCAAGTCAAGAAAGGGAGCAAATACACAGCTCAAGAAGGATACTTATTCTATGGGAACAAACTATGTGTGCCTAAGGGACCTTATAGGGGACTACTGGTCAAAGAGGTTCACTCCAATGGCCTTGCTGGTCACTTTGGGGTACAGAAGACCTATGACATCTTACAAGATCAGTTCTATTGGCCTAAGATGCTCAGTGATGTGCAAGATGCCCTCAAGAGATGCAGATCTTGTCAACTAGCCAAGGCACACTTTCAAGCAGGCCCTTACACACCACTTCCAGTACCCAACAAGCCATGGGAAGACCTCAGTATGGACTTCATTGTAGCCTTACCTAGAACTCAAAGGGGAAAGGATTCAATCATGGTGGTTGTAGATAGATTCAGCAAGATGGCACATTTCATTGCTTGTAAGAAGACTGAGGATGCATTGGGGGTAGCTGAACTATACTTTAGGGAGGTTGTCAAGTTACATGGGGTCCCTAGAAGCATTGTCTCAGATAGAGACACAAAGTTCATGAGCCACTTCTGGAGAACCTTGTGGAAGCTATTGAAGACCAGGTTAATGTTTAGTACTTCTCACCATCCCCAAACTGATGGGCAGACAGAAGTCACTAACAGGACACTAGGAAAGATCTTAAGGAGTATTGTTTCTAAGTCATTAAAAGATTGGGATCTCAGGCTAGCACAAGCTGAGTTTGCCTTCAACAGAGCCCCCTCCAGCAGCACAGGTAAAAGTCCTTTTGAAACAGTTTATGGTACTAATCCTCTCATGCCTACAGACCTAGCACCAGTCAAAGGAAACAAGACAAGCTATGATGCAAAGAAAAGAGTTGAGCAAATGATACAGATTCATGAGCAAGTCAAGAAGCAGATTGAAAGGTCCAATGAGTTGTACAAGGCTAGGTCCAAGGGACCTAAGAAAGCAAGGGAATTCAAGGCAGGGGATCTTGTATGGTTGTATTTAAGAAAAGAGAGATTTCCAGACAAGAGGAGAAACAAGCTCATGCCAAGAGCTGATGGACCATTTGAGATATTGGAGAAGATAGGCACAAATGCTTACAAGGTGGATCTACCAGGAAGCTATGGTGTACATGGTACTTTCAATGTTGGAGACCTGAGTCCCTACCATGGTGAATCAGATGATGAAGGTGAGGAAGATTTGAGGGCAAATCCTTTTCAAGAAAAGGAGGTTGCAACAGGAGTCTGTGACCAAGCCAAGACACGAGCCATGACACGAGCTCAAGACAAGACACAAACTCAAGACAAGACTCAACATCAAAACAACAACATCCATTCAGACAACACCATGACCAGCTATGACAATGTTCTATTCAGTCCAAGCCACAACCACTTCAAGCCTGCTAAGACAACACCACCACAACCAGAACAAAGCCTAGCCATCCACTTCCCAAGACTAAGCCACAACAAAGCTCAGCCAACAGCCCAACAAACCCAACACAACAAAAACAGCCCCCAGCCAAAAACAGCCTATCACAGCCTTTCTAAACAAGGTCCATGGGGCCCCACACAATCAAACAAGCCTAACCAACCCTCAAACCTATGTCTTGGGAAGGTCCTCTACAACTTTCCCCAGGACTTCCCTCCCAAGAAACAAACACACAAAGAGTTAGCTTAGGGACAACTTCAGACTGTCCAGATTTCAGCCTTTTGCAGTAGTTAACATGTCACTATCAAACTTTCCTTTTATGATCAAACAAACTCGAGGGCCTTTTAGAAGGACCTTTGGCATCCATCCCACTTCAGTTGAGCTCAAGAATCAAGCTCAGAAGTCCACCCCTCCACCAGTTTCAACCCCAACAAACCCATTAAGGCAGATTGTCCTATTAGAATTACTTTTCTACTTTATCTACTTTATGTCAGTTTTCCTGCAAGTTTGTAGCTGTTATTTTGTTTCATGTTGTAAGCCTTTGTGGCCCTAGATATCTCCTAACGTCTGAGTTGTATCCTTGTTGCCTATATAAGGCCTTTACCTAATGAAATGCAAATCAGATTTGAAGTAAAACATAAAACTGAAACCTTGTTTCTGTTGCATCTCTTGGCTGTGTGCTTGAGACAACTTCCTTTGCTTTGTGCTTGGAAGTGAGCTTGGGTCCTTAGCTGTGTGCTGGGATCAAAGTTCAACCCTCAATCATTGGCTTTGTGCTTTGATTAAGGTCCTATCTTAGTTCTTATCAATTAGTCCAAACAGAAACAGAGTATTTGCAAGGTGTCTGAACTTCAATCAAATTGTCATTGTTTAGTTGTCTTTCTGAATAGTTTCAGTGCAAATATGATGACCCATTTCATAAAGGGTAACGATTGAGAGTGTTGGCTAATCATTAAGAATGGTCCTAATAAGATCATGCTTGGATCTGCTACCGGTACTTCCATCAAAAAGAAAGAAGATGACTATGTTGAGGCAGATTATAAGAAAGCTAAGAAAAATTCAAAGGCTATCAGTCTGTTGCAAAACGGCATGACTCATACTGAATTTGATCGTTTCTCATCTAGTTCTACTGCCAAAGAAATATGGGATGGCCTAGAGTTAGCATATGAGGGGACAACTGTTGTCAAAAAGCAACGTATCGCACTATTGATGTGAAAGTACGAACTATTCTCTATGGAACACAATGAATCGCTTGACATCATGTCCACTCGCTTCTCTAGTATCATTAATGAATTGAAAAATCTTGAAAAAACTTTTGACTCCGAGGAAATTGCTAGGAAGATCCTTAGAAGTCTATCTAAACGATGGAGACCTAAGGTGAAGGTAATTGGGGAATGTAAAGATCTATCTATCCTATCTTATCAAGAGTTACTTGGAACCCTAATGGCTCACGAGATCACTCTTGATGAAGATGAGGCAAATGATAGTAATAGTAAGAAAGTGCCTTTACAAGCTGAATCTAGTGAAAGACAAGATTCGGATCTTGAAGATGAGACAGTGTTAATTGCTAGACGTTTTAAGAAAAAATTCTTTAATAAACCATAAGGGAAAACGTTTAACAATAACGCTAACAAATATTACAAGAAGCCAGTTGAGTCAAAAGGGTCTCTTTCAAGTCGTGGTTGCTTCAAATGTGGGGATAATGATCACATGATCAAGGACTGCCCCACATGGAAGAAAATCAAAGATAAAAATCAACGAGACAAAACCAAGAAGGAATTCAAGCAAGTGATGATGGCTTATTGCTGGGGAGATCTCGACACAGAGGACGACGAGTCAGAGGAAGAAGAAGTCGCCAACTTGTGTCTAAGCAACGTCAGTCTTTACCTAATTTCTGACAGTGACAATGAAAGCGAATCTGAGATGTGTCTTGTTGGCAACTCAGATTCAGAACCAGATTCAGAAGATGATGAAGAGATAATAGTGAAAGAAAATAACCTATGGTATCTCGACAGTGGTTGTTCGAGACACATGACCGGAAACAAGAATCGTTTTCTTTCACTAGAGCCCTTCAACGGTGGCAAGGTCACCTTTGGAGACAACAAGAAGGGCAATATAATCGGTGTAGGTAAGATTGGTATATCTTCTTCACATGCTATTAATAATGTATATCTGGTAGATGGTCTTAAGCATAACTTGCTAAGTATCTCTCAATTATGTGACAAAGGCAATAAAGTCGTTTTTAATTCAAATGTTTGTCGTATCATAGTTGAAGGTACTAGTAATGTTATCCTAGAAGGTCTACGTAAACGGAACGTGTACATGATTGATTTAAACAAAGTCACTACAAGTTCCTTTACGTGCATGAAAGTCACTGTGGATGATTCATGCTTGTGGCACAAGAGGTTTTCACACATCAGTCCAACGATTTTAAAGAAACTCAAGTCTTGGGATTTAGTTGAGGGTCTACCCTCAATCAAATTCGAACAAGAAAAGATGTGTGACTCATGTGCCCGTTGTAAACAAGTTAGATCTTCGTTCAAACCGAAACGAGTAGTAAGTACAGAGCGTCCACTTGAGTTGGTACACATGGATTTGTGTGGACCTATGAAACTCAGAAGCCGCGGTGGATCAAGGTACGTATTCGTCCTAGTCGACGACTACTCAAGGTATGTTTGGCCTATCTTTCTATTTACTAAAGATGAAACTTTTGATGAGTTTGTAGTACTAATGAAGCTCGCCCAAAACAAGTATGATAAAAAGTTAGTTTCCATTCGTACGGATCATGGCACCGAATTTGATAATCAAGCTTTTATTGAATATTGTAGGGAGAATGGTGTAGGACATAACTTTTCTGCACCACGAACCCCACAACAAAATGGTGTCGTGGAACGTATGAATATAACATTAGAGGACATGGCCCGCACTATGCTTTTGTGTAGTGGCCTTCCTAAGAGCTTTTGGGCAGAAGCCATTAGTATTGCATGCTATGTGCACAATAGAGCTATGATTAGACCTATTCTCAAAAAGACTCCCTATGAACTTTTAAGAGGGAGAAAACCCAATATAGCTCACCTTCGTTGCTTCGGGAGTAAATGTTTTGTCCATAATAATGGAAAAAGTAATTTGAGCAAATTCGATCCACGAAGTGACGAAGCTGTGTTTGTTGGCTATTCTAATCATAGTAAAGCTTTTAAAGTTTTTAACAAAAGAACCTTGTGCATAGAAGAAAGTGTTCATGTTGTATTTGATGAAGATAATGTGCCTGAGCAAGTTGAACAAAATGAAGAAGAAGACATGAATGATCCAGACTTTCGCCTTTCAAGGGAAGACGAGCCAGATAATAATGAAGAAGTTATTGAAGGAATCAATGATGAACTTGATAAATCCGCAAATGACCTTGAACAGAGAACTGAGACAATTGTTGATGATACGAATATCTCTTCTCAAAACAAGGAAAAGGAAACTGAAGTTATAGCTGATAATGCTATAACTTTGAACCAGGACCAAGATAGTGTAACTGAAGTTGTACCAACTTCAGCTATAACCCCAGAGTCCAACTCAGGGGGAACCAATCTGGATTCTGAATCATTTGAGGAAAGTGATAGTTCATCAGATGATGATGAGCCTAGGAACTCTAAGAAATGGAAATATAAGACTTCTCATCCTATGGATTTTATCCTAGGAAGTTTGAATAAGGGAGTTCAAACTAGACGAACTTTGAATAACTTTTGTTCATTCTATTCATTTTTGTCTACCATGGAGCCTACCAACATCAAAGAAGCACTTGCAGAATCCGACTGGATTGTAGCAGTGCAAGAGGAGCTTCAACAGTTCGAACGCAATAAGGTTTGGCACCTAGTGCCACGACCTTCTAATCGAACTGTGATTGGTACTCGATGGGTATTCAGAAATAAATTGGATGATTCAGGAGTTATAGTTCGTAACAAGGCTCGATTGGTCGTTCAAGGTTATAATCAACAAGAAGGGATTGATTATGACGAGACATTCGCACCAGTAGCAAGACTTGAAGCTATTCGCTTGCTCATCGCCTTCGCAGCTCATAAAGGAATGAAACTGTTCCAAATGGACGTTAAGACTGCATTTCTTAACGGTTCTTTGGAAGAAGAGGTTTTCGTTGAACAACCTCCTGGATTTTTGAATAGTAAGTTTCAAAACCATGTTTTTAAACTCGATAAAGCTTTATATGGTTTGAAACAAGCGCCTAGGGCTTGGTACGACAGATTGTCAAAATTTTTATTGCAAAACAATTTTAAAATAGGATCTGTCGACAAAACTCTATTTCTAAAATCCTAGAGTTCTGATTTACTTGTTACTCAAATTTATGTAGACGATATTATTTTTGGTTCTACTAACAATAATTTATGCAAGTATTTTTCAGATCTTATGACCTCTGAATTCGAAATGAGCATGATGGGAGAATTAAAATTCTTCCTAGGACTGCAAATTCAACAAACCAAAGAAGGAATAAAGATTCACCAACAAAAATATGTCAAGGAGCTAATCAGGAAATTTGGTATGGAAAATGCTCATCCTATGGACACACCTATGGTAACTGATAAAAAGTTGACCTTAGACGAAAATGGTAAGTCTGTAGATGAGACTACATATCGAGGTATGATTAGTTCTTTATTATATTTAACTGCAAGTAGACCTGACATTATGTTCAGCGTATGTGTCTGTGCTAGATTTCAATCATGTCCTAAAGAATCACATATGATTGCAGTTAAACGTATCTTGAGATATTTAATTGGTACATCTAATTTATATTTGTGGTATCCACTTGAGTGTAATTTCGATCTAGTAGGATATTCAGATGCAGATTATGCAGGATGCTCCTTAGATAGAAAAGTACCTCTGGATTTGCTACGTTTGTTGGACCTTGTATAATTACTTGGGGCTCAAAGAAGCAAAATTCGGTTGCGTTGTCTACTGCAGAAGCCGAATATATCGCTGCAGGACTGGTATGTTCTCAACTACTTTGGTTAAAACAACAACTATGTGATTATGGTGTTAATGTTGGTTGTATGCCTGTTTTCTGTGATAATACGAGTGCTATTATTATTTCTAAGAACCTAGCTCAGCATTCTCGTACTAAGCATATAGACATTAGACATCTTTTTTTACGTGACCATGTAGAAAAGGGCAACATTAAACTCGAATTTTGTAGTACTGAAAATCAATGGGCTGACATTTTAACAAAGGCGTTAGCGAGAAGACGTTTTGAGATTTTGCGGTTGGAAATTGGTTTAATCAGTAGCAATTAATTTCGTCATATTTATTTTGTGAACCTGCGTGACTGGCTAGAATAAGACGAGATTGTATGACTGTGTCCGCATATTTCATTGCTAGTATATTTGTGTTTAATATAATATTTTTTACGTGAGTATCTTGCATATTAAGTGTTTTATGGAAATTGAATTATGAACCACATATTTTCCAAAAACCTATGTTATTCACTTTCCAAAATTGAACCAAATTCTACCCATGTATTTCACTTTGGCCGAAATTTTCAAACAAAATCACCTTACCATATCTTTTTATTTACCAAATCCTATCCTTACCATATCTTAACATTAATTACCTAAGATTCTCTTTCCTACCAAAATACAAAAACAAAAAAAAAAAAAAAAAAAAAAAAGGAAAGTAGACTACCCTAGAGCCGGCACACCCCATGTGCCAAGTACAAAAGTACTCTTCCCAATTTTTACAATTCATAATTACCCATCACTTTCACTGTGACACCCTCAAATTTGCGGAAAGAAAAAAAATTATTTAAATACATAAAAGAAATATAATAATACATAACGAAGGTGTCATAACATAAAAAGGTCATTTAAAAAACGGAAATAATATTCTA
>JAIUZE010001455.1:0-166156 GCA_022085475.1 Heliosperma pusillum | reverse complement strand
ATTATTTATAATATTATATTGTTAAATTATACTTATCATATTTATTTTAATTACTATTTTTAATTTATTTATTACTATATTATATTATTAATAATAATTAGAAAAGTAATATTAATATTTTACTATTATTATTATTATTATTAATAATATTATTATTATTATTATTATATTAATAGTAAATTTTTATAAATCTTATTATATTATTCTTATATTATATTAGTATAATATTATTATTACTAATGATTAATATTATTATAATATTTATTATTGTATTATTATTGTCATAATCTTTATATTAGTTCAGTTCAGGTCCATTAAGTTCAGTTCAGTTCAGCTCCAACAAGTTCAGTTCAGTTCAGTTCAGACGAATTCAGTCCAAAAGAACTGAACTTATAGGAGCTGAACTGAACTGAACTGAACTTATAGGAGCTGAACTGAACTTATAGGAGCTGAACTGAACTTATAGGAGCTGAACTAAACTTATAGGAGCTGAACTGAACTGAACTTATACGAGCTGAACTGAACTGAACTTATAAGAGTTGAACTGAACTTATAGGAGCTGAACTAAACTAAACTAAACTTATAGGATCTGAACTTTTCTGAACTTAATTTTACTTAATTGAATAGAATTTATAGAATCTAAAATTTACTAAACTGAACTTTATTACATAAGGTAAGATAATAACATAATTCCAATTTATATACATTGGTTTGTTCAAATATATTACTACGTTGACATCATCGTTATCTGTATCTTTATCTTTTGGAAAGGACTGTCATAAAAAAACTATACTCTAAAACATAAGGTAAGATAATAACATAATTCAGATTTATGTACATTGGTTTGTTCAAATAGATTACTACGTTTACATTACGATAAAAAAATAAATCACATATTACATCGTTTTCTAACCATCTATTTCCATATCATCATCTTCCTCATCACTTTCTTCTTTATCTTCACTATCACTTGTAACAACGAGTCTATTGTCTCGCCAAATGTTTTTTACTATCTTGTTTCGTACCTTGAACATGGTTTTTTCCGCTTATCATCAAACATGCCCAAATCTATTGTTCCTTGAATATTCACGTCATGTTGTATAATAGGTATTCCAAGAGTATGCATCCATAAATTCACGTCATGTTGTATAATAGGTATTCCAAGAGTATGCATCCTTATAAAATTATGGAGTGTGAATGTATAAAACAATAATAGACATTTGATACTTTTGTGACATTCGGGCATATTTTTTAACACCCACCTTTTTTTCAATTGACCAAATGTCATTCCACTAATTAATGTCAAATGTTTTTATATCGGTTTTCATAAATAATATATTCCGTATAACTATTCTGAACTTAATTTGTAAGAATTGAATTTTTCTGAACTGAACTTATAAGAGCTGAGCTGAACTGAACTGAACTTATAGGAGCTGAACTGAACTGAACTTATAAGAGTTAAACTGAACTGAACTTATAGGAGCTGAACTGAACTTATAGGAGCTGAACTTAACTTATAGGAGCTGAACTGAACTTAAAGAGGTTGAGTTTAAGTCCAAAAGAACATGGCCTAAAAGTGGCGCATTATCAAACCAATAGATAAAATCTCGGTTAAAATATCACATGAATGAAAAATAATTCGAGCCTTGATAAATGGAGCGAACAATTGAACTTTGAGGTTTCATTTAACATCTCACCCGCAACATACTCCAGAAGAAAGTTACATCATCAAACATTTACATTCAAAAATCTAGTTTTAAATTTTGTCTGGAAATTAGTTATTGCACTCCTGTTAAAGTTATTGTGCTATGTGCATATGCTATAATGCGTCAAACTGAACTTGATCAGCATGCAAATTCATGGTCCAAATTCAAAAAGATAATGATAGAGTCATAATGTTCAACACATTAATCTATATATTAAATTGAGCTACATAAACAGTTAATCAGATTACTTACATGCTTCATTTATTAGACGACTATAACTACAACCAATCTTTCCTTATTAAAGCAACAACCACAGAGCCGAGGTGTCGCTCTGTAAAGGAAAACAAATCTCATGATTTCAGGTCCCACGTTGTACATACAAATTAATTACGGAATTTTGTATGCTTCCTCCCATTCAATGGAGAACATGACTTATATTACCAATATAAAATATACAAATTCAAATCATTATAAGTATAACAAATAATTAAATTTCACCACTTCTTGATAATTTTCAGTCTATTGTGGTAAATGATTTCCAATACTAAATATACTTATTATAAAGTGAGAATAATAGCAAAAACTATAACCATTAATATATTTCCAATACAAAATATACATTTTTATATATATATATACACTCATTTTATAATAGAAATCCATTTAATAATAGCCCATAAAATAAATTTTGATATTCTTAATATATAAAGTAAGAAGCCATAAAAATATGATTATATTCAAGTCCCCATTCATGTTATTTACTATTAATATTAACACAAAACAACAATAAAAAACGACACAAATACGAAAAAAATAATACAACGATATGTTCTTGAAAATAAATTGAAGAATGACATTAATAAGGAAGATTCAAGATAATTAAATTAAATATGTTAAAAGTTACATAAAATGGAAAAAAAAACATAAATATGAGAAATATGCTTAAACAATAATATTATTTTTCTTCAATTATTGTCTATAAACGACATAAATTGCCCGCAAAAAGATTATTACATACTCTTTCTTCGAAATCTATAGGATCTAAATTCGTGCATGGACCTCTTTTGGTGGGATAATGTAAATTATGTGGTGATTAGGGGATAATAATTAGGAGAGATTGAGAGGAGATGAGAGTAAAAAAATGTGATTTGGAGATGTTGATGAGTGGGAGACGAGAGCCAAGTAAGTGAGACTGTGAGAGTTAGAAAGTGGTTGCATTTAGGGTTCAATAGTTATATGGCTCAATAGAACAAATTGAATATATACGGAGTATCTAGGTCCATCTTCTATTGACATTTTTTTTATTTTTGAAGCCCATCTTTTATGTATACTCTTTTTTTGAAAATCCTTCGATCATATACTATTTCATTGACCCGTATTTTGGTACCATGTTTAAGATTGCACAGGGCAGTTTATACAATTAAGTTAAATAAGGGTTAATTTACACGGGTTATGGGTTAAAAATTGTGTCTAATATCTTCATTTTTACTATTTTAAAGCAAAAAACTGGAAAATAATATTTTTTTAAAAATATTAATCATACTCAATATCGACTATTATATTTATTTCTTACAGTACTTACATTAAATTATTCACGAATTCTCATTCGTGACGGCGCGACCCGTCGCAAACTTAAGACATGTCAAACCCCCCTCACAAAAAGCTAGGGGGCAAATGAGGGGCTTATAGACTTCTTTTAAATACGCTATTCAAATAATTTCCACCAAAGTCCCCTCTGATTGCATATTGTTTTTATTTTATTTTATATAGCCAATGACTATAAAATGTAAGTTGAAGATAGTAATATGTCAACTTTTTTAATTGTTTGTTTCGGTAGTGCGGACATTAGTAACTATTTATGCAATCTTTTTATTTTAATGAGATTTATGAAGTATATAACATTATCGTTTAAGTTTAGTTATTATTTATTTATATGATAATTTCACGGGTGAATATTTATTTACCAATTCGACAATATCGATATAGACGTGCATGGGTCAAAATTTTCATTTTGTTCCGTTTTGACTAACAAAAAATTTTTACAAAATGAAATATGTGCCAAAATTCTCACTTTAGATAAGCACATGTCAAAATTTTATTTTTGTCTCATGCACGGGTTGACTAAATAAAAGACGGATTTAACAATTTGTATAACTCTACAACTATTTAGCAATTAGTAGATTATACAACCAAATGTATACAACTGGTAGTATAGATTTAGAGCTTTATATCAAAGAAGTTGAGCTTATATGTACATTTTACAAGCTGTACTAAGAAAAAATTGAGCGCCTTTATATAAATTTTAAACTCAAAGTATTATAATAAATCTCAAAAACAATACATATAAGCTCATTTAGATTTTAATTTTGACACGTAAAAAATTAAAATATAACTAAAAAATTTTAAAAGCTCAAAAAATTTGCATATAAGCTCGATTAGATTGATATTAGATGTAACATGCTCATATACATCTGGTTGTAGGATTTTATTTGTTACCATTTAGACAACGTGCAATTTCACTAATTTTTTGTTTCATCTAAAAGTAGGGAGAGTTTAATACTATTTCACTTAAGCTTAGATATTTAAATTTCCTTAGTAATGAATTCTTAAAATGCATACCCGTGCAAACTGCACGGGTTTAAAACTAGTTTTATGATTAACCATGTAAGCTTGACTTAAATAACTAATTCGTATACAATAAATAACTATGGACTAATAAACAGTTACAGTATTTCAAAGCTTAATCTTCATCTACATTGGAAAAGCAAACTTCAAATTAAAATAAGCTCAAACCCCAAAACGTAGGCTCTTATTGAAATATCCTTAATCTTGTCTTGAATCTTGATCTCAAAATAGGCTCTTATTGAAATATCCCGTAAGAGTGATCATAATCAATTTCCAAAACCGTTATTTTAGTTAAACAGACGATTTTAAAATTGAGGAATAAACCATGTTGGTGTGCAAAATGATGAACGTATATCATCGCCGTGATAAAACGGCTCTATATGATTCGTTCTCATGTCAAATACACCCATATCATGTCCACCGGGCACTATATGCACACTTGGCCACAACCACTTATCACTTCCATCATCAGTGAAATATATACTATTCCGTTGCAAACCTCCGGCATGTGCTACAGTCATAGACAAAGAGGAGTTCTCACCTACGAACAACGCCACATCATCTAAATCTTCAAGCTTCTCCCAACTTTTGTCTTTAGGATTAAGTTTGTAGATTTTGAAATCTATTGTTCGGTAGATAACATCATAATCGTAATCAGTACCATCTGAATTCATCAATTCTTCCTTGAATCGTAGTACCATGAGGAGGTCACAACCTGATTGTATCAAATATGCGCTACTTGTGCATATGTTCAATCTTTCGAAAATCCTATACTTACCTTGCGAATAAACCATTGGTTTAACAACCCCGAGACCGTAAAATTCCTTGACACTCCAATACGCAATTGCTCCATCATAATCATATAAAGCAAATACAAGATCATCCATGACCACAACATCAAAAACAGCAAGACTTAGTTCCTTGATCAATATTTTCTTCCATGACTCATCTCCATGCCTAGCGAAAGTTAGGCCACTGATTATCTGGGAGTCATCTCCATTGACATAGTGGGGAGAAAGTATCATAATAACAAACTCGGGACGATCGCCACTTTGAGATACATCGACTACAATGAGCTTTTCCAAAAAAATGACCAAAACCCATAAGTTATAATCATACCATTCTTCTTCAAAATCTTCGGGTTCATAAATGGGTAAGTCGGGGATGGTCCGCAAAGATGGGAAACTAATAGTTGCCTTGGTAATGGGATTAAATAATTGAACGGTGAGGTCGCTTTTAGCCATTGCAACCCAACCATAAGGCGAACCCCAACACCTTGCTCCAAACGTCTCTGGGAGATTCAAACTATAACGCTTATTATTGTTAAGATTAAAGATGTTCCGCAGACAATTGGGATTATCTTTAGTGTTTTCAGCAAGTAAAAGCCATGGTTCTACGGTTGCAGTTGTCCATAGGTGCTTTATTGAGGACGAAGCACGATTCCAGGAGCGACAAATTGCAGAAAAATAAATAAAATCTTCAAAAGAGTCCATCTTGAATGCAATGTCAGCCAGAAGGTCGAGAGGCAACGCAGACCAATCGGCGGCAATCTAAAAACAGCAGCGATATTAATTAATGTTAATAAAGAAGCTGAAAGTTTAAAGTGACAAAAAAAAACAATGGTTTTACAAAAACAAAATATACAGTGAAGCTTATCAGCTAAGTTAATAACAACACTACAAATACGTAAGTTAATAATAATACTAACAATAACAAGACTACAAATACTTAGGGTAAGACGGCATTGCACAAGTTTATTGTAAAACGGTTCCCTTTAATAACTCCTTTCTTTTATTGTTACCATACATGCGAGAATAGATTCCCATAAATAATAATAATCGAAATATACAAATGAATGAATGATGCATCATATAATTAATGAATCGGTGCTTTTGATAGAGTAATCCAGCTAAGCAATATACCAAATAAAGAGAAAGGAGAAGAAGAAGATAAAAGAGAAAACCTTAGATGTAATCAGAATGTTTGAGGGAAAATGAGAAAAGTTGAGAATAATTGGGTCAAAGTTACTTCATTGTTCTCTACTTCTCTGTTTAATTACTTGTATTTTTTTGTCTTCTTTCTTTGCTATTAATAGCTACCGAAAAAACCCTATGTAGCTTAAGGTATTTATAGGGAATTTATAAAGTTTAGGATATTGGGTAGTATTTTCCACCCAGATTATGAATTCCTTTTTAGTTTTGGAAAACTGTAGTTTGTATTTTGTATTCCATTAAAATTAGTAATTAAAAGTAATTTTGGATAAAATAATGTATCTATTCCCCTTATTCCCCTTACTAAAAAGTAAGCAAGCCTGGTTACTGTTCCAAATGAAGAGTAGTAAAGTTTAGCGTTTTGATCCATTGTGAATAGCCCTAACCTATTTTCTTGAATCTAACGCAACTTTCACCTTTTCCTTTTTCCATTCTGTTTCCACAACAATAAGATACACTCCTTTTTTCATTCTCTTTCCACCACAAGAGCATCTGCATGGCGATCGAAGAGATACAAGGCGACAATAATGAATAATGACGGTAAGATTTCGACCCAATCACTCCTTCACTCCTTCTATTATCCTTCTGTTTTCAATTATTTGCTGCAGAAAATGATCAAAGGGACATGCAATAGGAGGTGGGTTTTACTCTCGTTATATTATACCCGATAATAAACATTCATACTAAACGATTAAAGATTATTTGGTATGAATGATTTACTTGGTTTAACTTAATTTATATAATACAGTGCGGAGTATTAGATTTGATGAGCAACCATCACCTCTTATCTCCGCGAGTTACTATTGAGAGATTAATAGAGGAGAATAAGGACAATGGAAATGCTCCTTTTTAATCCCTTTGATTGGGCTTACAGGAAGGAAGGATGGGAATATAACTCACTTGGAGATGTACAACCAATATACCCTCATCTACCGAGATAGTCAAACTTGAATGACCTCAAGTTTCCCCCTAACCTTAAAGTGATCCAAAAGGAATGATTGTGTCTCTACCCATAATATTTTCAAGTGCACAATTCTCTCTGACGAAGCTTTTGAACATGTAGTATATATAAGTACTACTTCCTCCATTCAACTCCACTCTACCAAAAAACTTTTTCACATTTGCCGAGACGTGTTTTACACGGTAATTATCGTTAGCTACGTGTTTGAAAAAATTATAAAAGTTAGATATTAATAATGTACTCGTAAAGACGAATCAAACAAGATCACACATGAATATATTTTTTACTTATATATTGAGAGAAAATTGCAATTATATGATCGCTTGTGAATAGTGTACAAAAAAGAAAGTGGTAGAGTGGAGTTGAATGGAGGAAGTATATTTTAAATATCCAGATGGAGTGTAAAAGGGAAACCTTTGAGCTGTCTGTAATAATGAACTCTTACTCTTACTCTTACTCTGTAGGTTGAATGTGATAAGTTTTTATAGTATCGTTTGAACTTTTTAGAAAATTCGTTTGTTGAAACAAGGAGTATACATGAAAATTTCTTCCATCATATCTCACTTGTCCCACAAAAGGAAGTACGTATGTATTCTAGATAACTTTTTATAGGTGCATTTGACTAGCTGTGAGCATGTGACTATAAAATGTTGTAGATGTATACTTTGTAGACTAATGTGCTTGAGCCTCACCATGTATAATATGAACTCTATTATTCTAAGCTCCTTTTAGATGGGATAACGTAAAAATAATATTCCCCTTTATAAGAACCTTAACTTTACTTATACTCCTGTCATAGTTACCAAACTTGAACGAGTTCAAAATACATCTTTAGATTGTCTGGTTCTTCTCTAATACTCTCCCTTTATTTTCCTTATATCCTTTTGCATTACATTTTATTTATATGTGGTGATTGTGATGTGATTTGTGAAAATGTATTTTCATTTATTTATTTGGTTTCGATGTATTTTAGAATGCACTTGCCTAATGATACCCTAACTCCCAAAGTATGAACATAAAGTAAATTCTATCGGCAAGTATACCTGCTATACTGATATTTGGTTAAACTAGAATAAATTTATGATAAGATTCTAGCTCTGGATTAGATTTGCCTACTCATATAACAAATTAGAGTGAAGAATACCACAATCTTGGAATTACAACATTAGGCGAACACCACCAAAAAAAATGGGTATAGCCACCGAATAATTGAGGGAAAGTAGTACTTCCTATCAGACTATCAATTTAGTTGTGACACTATGTGGTATACTAGGCTCAATAGTGAAAGAATTAGGATATAGTAGGCACTAGATAGTAATTATATTTGCCAGTCCTTTTCCATATTCTCTTTATGTTTACCACCCCGCACCCAAGAAATGCTTCTGAAATGCTACAAGTTAAGTGAAATTCACATTATTCCTTTATGCTTTGAATATACCACTTCTGTTTCTCATTCTCACGAATCCTTACTGATTTTTAATTTACCATTAGAGGAGAGTGAGATACCATTTTCATATTGTTGCAGTTCAGAAGGATTATATTGCTCCAATAAGTAGCAAGTATTATTTTGTAAATTCACTTTTTCTCTTATGTTCTATGTGCTTCTTTTTATTCCATTTTTGCCTGCCTAAGCCATTAGTGTGTTCATTCTGCTCAATCTTTATGCACCTTGACCGGTAAGGGGAACGCGCGATGAGAATGGCTTGGTAGAAGATTAGCCAACAATGAAGAATGAAGAATGAAGAATGAATAATAAAGGAGAAAGGAAAGAGTAGAAGAAAGCACAAAGGGACGTCATGGCTGAGATTAGTTAGATATAGGGCAAAAATGTATGGCTGCAAATGAATAAGGTGATATACCAATATACAAAGCACCAGGGCAGGCCCAACAGCAAGGGAAGGCCGGCTGAGTGTAGAAGGGCCAACAGTAGGTTAAATTTGCACTCTTCATTATGAACAGTATATCTTTCTTGCATATCCTCATAGGTTTCATCTGATTTTCGTTCTAACTAGTCATTTTGCAATCTCTTATTGTATCTGATGTCGTCTTTGTTATTGTCTGTGGTATTAGGTTGATGCATCTACTGTTGCGGTTATACATCCTGGCAAATAAGGTATCTTTGAATCATTGTTACTGTTTTTTGTTATGTTTTTTCACTTTAATTTGCAAGAATTTTCATTGAAGACGAGCACTATCCGTCACAAGCTGAAGACGGATAATTAATCCCCCTCTCACAATATGTAAGTGGGTAGGGCAAGTGGAGGGCAAACGGATAATTCCCCAAATGCATTTCATTTTCCCCATATAACCCCTTTGTGCTATTGTGCTACTGCACGTCAAATACCCACTTCAGATGAATATCTACATACTAGATTAAAATAGAGGGAAGACGATCATATATCAAAGTTAGAAAATAGACAATACAGTAACGTATTGAATATATTACAATATAGTAAAATGGAAAGAAAGTGGTTATCATATAATATTTAGGTGGTTAAATTAGGAGGAATGAGATTGATTGCTAATTGTAGAATAAAATAACAATATTACACTTAACTTAAACGTTAATGTAATATACGGAGTAGTAGTTTAGGATATGTAAAACAAGCGATTAAAATTATGTGGATTATTTAACATTTTTAACAATATATTTATGTTGTTCGTTGATTGGAGTAATTGAGTTTATAAGCTTTTTGGTCAATTTTGTGTCTTTTGTTTGGAATGATAAAGGTCTGTTATTTGTTTGATGATTACAGCATCTGTTTGGAATTTTGTTGAATTTGTAGGTTGTGTTAATATTTTTGACTTTATTATGATTCCAGAACTCCTTCACCTTTGCTTCTCAAATTGCCGTTGACGGGACATCTTCTCCTTTGGAGTTAGAACTGGTAATTCGTTTTTTGGAGGCAAAGAGAGCGAGTTCTTTATCGACTATACACCTTAATATAAAAGTAGCTAAGGGAGAACATTGTTCAAAATTAACAATGCCAACACTTTGCGTGTGATGACCCCTTAACAGTGAGTCATTAATTTGTGTCGCCTTTTTGATTGGTTGAATTACAGTATTTACTTATTTTGGTTGCAGGACGAAGGATGTTTATGATAGGTATCAAATGGCTTCAGGGGTTGATATATGGGTTACTCATGAGAAGGTTGATTTTAGCTTGGTTTTAATACTCTTTTTATTTATTGTCATGTGATTTTTGTGCTTCATTTTTTTTGTGAAAATCAAGATGAGAATTGTTTGATTCTACATAATTTTCAATTAATTTAGCTAGGATGTGAAATCCCTAAAATGTTGGCACAAAGTTTCGGTTAAACTTGGTTTACTGGTTTGAAGTAGTCAAAATAACTAGGTAGAAATGCCTCATTGGTGGGTGATGCTTGGGACGAGTATCAATCCTCGACATTTCTTTTATCTCCTTTTCCTTCCATTTTCTAATTGAACAATTTTTACCCCTACTCCACCTTATCAAAGAACGGACCGTTAGATGTAAAACAAAAAGGGTAATTTAAGAGAAAATGGATAGGATCCATTCTGAATTGGGAAACCCAATTTTGTTCAAAAGAGGTTTAGATTTAGATTAAGGTTTATTATTAACTTTGTAGTCATAATTCATAAACATGTTCAATGTTAGTAAACCTAAAATTGCAAGTTTTTTAAGAAACATGGTGTTAACTGTTAAGTAATAGGATGCATGAACAAGAATCCGGGAAAAAAATGTTATGGTGGTGGTGTGGCCGTGTGGGTGTGACAGTGTGACCTTAAGTTGATTACTTAACTGGGTTTAGACGCTTTAAGTGATAATTTGCATTTCAGGTCTTAAATTAGGATTAGCAGACTGATGTTACTTACTTATATAATCTAGGGTTAATCAAGAGGTGGTGGCTTGTGCAGAAAATGCAAGACGACTTACAGAAGTTGAATGAGTTAAACCGAAGGTTGGTGGGATTGACTGTCCCTTCTATATATTCAGTCCTTAAAATTCTTTGAGTTCTGGCTGATCCTGTTAATAGATGGTAACGTTCTTGAATACTGGACCATTTTGCGCTCACTTGTAGAACGAGCTCACACTAACCTATCGTAAGACTGTCATTATATGAGTACCTCAAATAAAGTGAGGTATTTCAATTGTTTTCTCTTTTGGGCGTGTACGAACGGTTGGTGATGTTCAGACCTTTATATTGGGCGAGTTTTTCTGAAGTATCTGCCTTCAATTTCTATAGATGTGTAAGCAGAACTTTGAATTCTTTGGACATGAAGTAGTGAGAGAAAGGAGTTGAGGAGGCGTTGGAGGGGAAGGGGAAGGGAAAGTAAAACAAGGAAAAGAAGGGGAAATTATGAGATGAGGGGAGTTTGGGTGGAGGACTAGGAGGGGAAAGGGGAGGAGGCCGAGGAGGTGAAGGGAATGGGAACAGGGAAGTGGAAATTGAAGGGGGCGCGAAGAAGGAAGAGGAGGAGGAGGAGGAGGAGGAGGAGGAGGAGGAGGAAGAGGAGGAGGAGGGGGGATGGGAGAATGATGAAAAACATGTCGATCTTTTGCACGCTTTAAAGTAAAAGATTTCATAACAAGAGAGAATGATGAGAAACCTTTTGCATGATTAAAAATAAGAGTATGTAGAACTGTTGTGAAGTTTTTCATAAAATTTTTTTAGCGTAAATGAGTTATTCACAATTCAATTGTTATTCACATAATTACTCGACTCATCGAGTAATGATGTACGATGACAAAGTAGGGGATCTACTGTGTCATTCCCTTCTAATAGGGTGCTGAGTTTGGAGAAGTAAACCTGGATGTTTGCAGCTGTTACATATAGTGTCTGAGAGTTATGTATGTATAAGTTACAGGTGTATAATGGATGATGTTTGCTTGTGCTATACCTGTGTAGTACTCTTCTTTGTTCTCCTTATTTTGTTATGAGAAAATATCCTTCTTTACATTTAAACGAGAGGTTGATAAAGATGATGATTGAGTATTATATTGTCTTTGTAATGTCCTTATTTTAGAATCTATGGTTTTTTATATTTCATGCTTTCTCGATAATGGCATTGATTTGTTAAATGTCAATTATGAAGGTGAGACGACTTTCAGCAGAATCACGGCCAGAACATGATTGAATGAGCTAAGAACAAGGCATACTAGAAGGTAAGCTGATATTAGTCGCCATTATTAAATTTGATGTCGTGGAGGTGGCTGGCTTTTGTAGTTTGGCCAATTTTAGTATTTTTCTTGATAAATCCGTATATTTATTGCTCTTATTCTTATGATATTGTTGATGGTCATTGTTGTAGTTGAAAGATAGAAGAAAGGACAAAGTCCATAATTTCTACAAAATGGCGATGTTGGCTATAGCAGTGGCTGTTATGATTACGACGAAGATGATGGTTAACATTTGGTTTTTTTCGCTTTGATTGTGTGTATATGACTATATGAGGGTTTTGGGTGTGATTTTGGAGCTCTTTTATTCTGATTACTTACTCTCTGTTGGGCCTTCGTTCTCTTTGTGCGAATAGTGTAACTTCTCACTTCTTGCTGCCACACTTGATATCGTTTAACGAATTAATGCCTTCAACTTCAGTGAGGTTTTCTTCAGTTCACATAGTAACCACTTCGACTCCCACCTTTTCATTTGTGGTCGAGTGCCATTCTTGAAAGTAGAGTGTCAGTTCACTTCGATGGTTCTTGAAAGTAAGAGTAACGTATCCATTCTTGTGTATATGATAAAATGAAAGGAAATAGCCATTGAATTTCATCGTAGACAATAATCGTATAGTATGCACAAAAATGCCCCTATAGAACAATTATCATTCTTGCTCGCTTCAATGACCATTGACAACATGGGCAACCAAAACAACAACTAATAATTAAGTACTCCATTACAGTATACGGATGAATCGATACTAATCCAAATAATTAACTACTCTATTACGCGCGCGATACAACTAGTTAATACAAAGTAGTTCATATAAATTTAGGAATATGATACCTAAGACGGGATCTCGTGAGTTGGTTGTCACAAATCTCAACCATTAGATGGACACAAATCAACGACTGAAGTTGGTGGTCGGCTTTCATCGGAGTCCTTGGAGATTGGTGTTTGGAGTTCGATCATAAATTGATGAAGGCAGGGGCGGAGCGGAGAGAAACGGCGATCTCATCGGCGATGATGAAGCAAGAAGAAACCCAACAAAACAAATAGAAAGATGATAGATTGGTTAAACCATTTACGGCTGATACTCGTAACAACGCTTCTAAATCCGTCAATAATTCGCTGAATGCCCATTACACCAAAAATATCGGCTAGTTATGGCTCCCATCCCCACAACATTAAAACTCAAGAGGGGAAGAGAGATGAAGACAGATCAGCTAAAATAAAGAAAGTCTCCAATGATTTAACTACCACTAACTGAGCTCACTAACAAAGCACCAATATCCTTGTCAATTATTAATTTTTTAAATTCCATAACTAATAAAGTCAAGCACTCTTCGTAACTAATAAAGTAGCCCTCTTAAATGAGAATGGTTATTGTTCTTAAAACATAAGCGCTTGAAATTAGCTTAACAAAGTAGCACTCTTGGGTGTTAGGCCCTGTTCTTTTGGGCCGAATAGGAGCTGAACTGAACTTATAGGAGCTGAACTGAACTTATAGGAGCTGAACTTAACTGAACTTATAAGAGCTGAACTGAACTGAACTGAACTAAACTTATAGGATCTGAACTTTTCTGAACTTAATTTTACTTAATTGAATAGAATTTATAGAATCTAAAATTTACTAAACTGAACTTTATTACATAAGGTAAGATAATAACATAATTCCAATTTATATACATTGGTTTGTTCAAATATATTACTACGTTGACATCATCTTTATCTGTATCTTTATCTTTTGGAAAGGACTGTCATAAAAAAAGTATACTCTAAAACATAAGGTAAGATAATAACATAATTCAGATTTATGTACATTGGTTTGTTCAAATAGATTACCACGTTTACATTACGATAAAAAAATAAATCACATATTACATCGTTTTCTAACCATCTATTTCCATATCATCATCTTCCTCATCACTTTCTTCTTTATCTTCACTATCACTCGTAACAACGAGTCTATTGTCTCGCCAAATCTTTTTTACTATCTTGTTTCGTACCTTGAACATGGTTTTTTTCCGCTTATCATCAAACATGCTCAAATCTACTGTTCCTTGAATATTCACGTCATGTTGTATAATAGGTATTCCAAGTATGCATCCATAAATTCACGTCATGTTGTATAATAGGTATTCCAAGAGTATGCATCCTTATAAAATTATGGAGTGTGAATGTATAAAATAATAGACATTTGATACTTTTGTGACATTCGGGGCATATTTTTTAACACCCACCTTTTTTTCAATTGACCAAATGTCATTCCACTAATTAATGTCAAATGTTTTTATATCTGTTTTCATAAATAATATATTCCGTATAACATTTCTGAACTTAATTTGTAAGAATTGAATTTTTTTGAACTGAACTTATAAGAGCTGAACTGAACTGAACTTATAGGAGCTGAACTGAACTGAACTTATAGGAGCTGAACTGAACTGAACTTAATTATAGGAGCTGAACTGAACTTATAAGAGCTGAACTGAGCTGAGCTGAACTTATAGGAGCTGAACTGAACTTATAGGAGCTGAACTGAACTTAAAGGGGTTGAGTTTAAGTCCAAAAGAACAGGGCCTAAGGCTCTGTTCTTTTGGACTGAAATCGTCTGAACTGAACTAAACTGAACTTATTGGAGCTGAACTGAACTGAACTGAACTTAATGGAGCTGAACTGAACTGAACTGAACTGATATGAACTGAACTGAACTGAACTGAACTGAGCTAATAAAAAGATTATGACAATAATAATACAATAATAAATATTATAATAATAATAATCATTAGTAATAATAATATTATACTAATATAATATAATAATATAATAAGATTTATAAAAATTTACTATTAATTTAATAATAATAATAATAATAATAGTAAAATATTAATATTACTTATCTAATTATTATTAATAATATAATATAGTAATAAATAAATTAAAAATAGTAATTAAAATAAATATGATAAGTATAAGTTAACGAAATAATATTATAAATAATAATAATAATATATTAAACATTAGTATAATACTATATTAATACAATATAATAATAATATTATAAAATAATAATATAAATGATAACATTATTAGTAATAATATAATATAGTAATAAATATATTAACAAAAGTATCTAAAGAATTAATAAGATAAGTATAACATAATAATATAAATGATATAAATACTAATAATAGTAAATATAAATAATAAGAATAATAATAATAATAATAATAATAATAATAATAATAATAATATTAATAAGAAGAATTTTCTCTCTCTATTTCGGTTTTCTCTGTTTTTCTTCACCATTGAAGCTCTTTCTGAAGCTCTAATGGCACGAGGAAGAGGCCGCCCTCCCAAGATTCAAACTCCAATAGGTTCCACAGCTCATTTGGATGCCATTGATACTAATTTTGTGGTTAATTCTTCATCTTTGCCCAAAACCCACTCTTCTTCTTTTTCTTCTATTACGTTGAATGACATTATTGAGGATGTTTTAAATGATGCTTCTTCGTCTAAAACTCCATTAAAGAACTCTTTGAAATCAGTAACCCAACTGGTTAATAATTCTCCTTCTTCAGACAAATCAGTTGCTTTGAAAGAAAATCCTGAAATTGTCTCTTCGATTGTTGATTCTTCTGTGATTGTAACTGTTCCTGTAATGGTTCCTGAAATTGCTGTTGGTCTTTCTGTAGCCATCAATGGTGTAATTCCTGTTACTGGTCCTCCTGAACAATTGCCTAAAACCCAGAAATGGTCAGACATTGTTCAACCAAAAACCAAGATTGGCATGAATCTTTTCTTTCATGCTGAGAGTAAAGATTGTAATGAAATTGATATTGCTATTGAGGATTTTCAGGATGAACTAAATCTATGGAAATTCACTCTTATGGGTAATATAATTGGATCAAAGCCTTCTTTAAAGATTGTTCAAGATTTTGTCACAAAATCATGGGGAGCCATTGCTAAACCTGTTGTTCAATACTTTAAAAAAGGATGGTTTAGCTTTCGGTTCAATTCTGAGGAAGATATGAACAATGTACTAAAGGGAGGTCCTTGGAAAATGGGTTCATACTCTCTAATTCTAAAGCAATGGACTCTTTCCTTCTCTACTGCTATGGAAAGGGTCTCCATTATTCCTGTATGGGTGCTTTTCCCTGATTTGGATCCTTTTTTGTGGTCTTCAGCTGTCCTTAGTAAGATGTCCAGCAAAATTGGTCGACCTATGTTTGCTGATAGGCCTACCACTTGTAAGGAAAAATTATCTTTTGCAAGGGTGATGATTGAGGTTGATATTTCCTCTACTCTTCCTACTTCTTTGAACATTCAAACCCCTTATGGACCTTCTGTGCAAAGGATTGAATATGAATGGTTGTCATTCTACTGTTCTGATTGTGGCAAAATGGGACACAAAACTGCTTCCTGTAAAAAGAATAAGAAGTTGGTTTCTTCTATTGAAAAGAGGACTGATCAGGATTTACCTTGCAAGCTAGGTGATACCTCAGATGTTTCAGGTTTGGCTGTGCCTTCCATTAGCAGAAGTTCTGTTTTTCCTGCAGGAATTCATGCCACTCCTAAGCAAGCTGTAAAGCTCTCAGAATGCTGCAAGATGGATGGGTTGCAACAAACTCAAATAGCCTTGAAGAGAGTTCTGTTGCCTAACTCATCTCCTTCACTTCCCACCTCTAATAGATTTTCTAATCTATCTGATGATAACCCTAAAAGAAATGCTAATGAGGAGGACCTTGTTTCTCAAGAACCTAGTTCTACTGTTGCTTTGACTTGTCTGCTAGGTGGTAGTTCAGAAGTGACTGATGTTAAGCAGATATCCCCTGCACAACATTGCTCTTCTGTAAAGCATCTAGAATGCAGCAAGGAAGACCTGATAAGGGACACTCAAAGAGCCTTGAAGAGAGGGTCCCTTTCAGAGTCTGAGGATAACTTGATCTCTCAGGAGTGCACACTTGATCCAGCTTTTACTGAGGTCCTTATGGACTGCAGTATAGGGGCTCTCGTCCACCTAATATACTCTAAATGAAGATTGCTTCTTGGAATATTAGAGGGGGTAATGACCCTCTAAAACAGGATGAAGTTCAGAGGTTTTTAAAGTCTCAAAAATTGGATATTCTTGGATTGTTGGAAACAAGAATCAAATATGGGAAATCTACTAGTGTCATCAATAACAAGTTTAGGAATTATCAGGTGATTTGCAATTATGATTCTCATTATAATGGAAGGATATGGGTCATTTGGAATGCTGCAAGTGTTTCCATTACTCCTATCATTATAACTGATCAGCTTATCCATTGCAAAGTTACTCATCATGCTACTTGCTCCTCCTTTCTTCTAAGTGTTGTCTATGCAAGTAATAGTGCTGCAGTTAGGAATGCTCTTTGGGATCAACTTATAAATCTAGGTATTGCTGGCCAAGCTTGGCTTCTCCTTGGTGATTTCAATGTGGTCAGGGATGCTAATGAAAAGGATAGTCACTCCTCTCCTAACTATGCAGATATTCAAGATTTTAACTCTTGTCTGCTTCAATGTGGAGTGGATGATATCAATGCCTCAGGATGTGAGATGACTTGGACTAATAAACAGGATATCAATACTCTTGTTTGGGCCAAGCTGGATAGAGCTCTGGCTAGTCCTGATTGGTTCTCTTTATTCCATGCTACTTATGTTCAGTTTCTCCCTGCTGGAATTTCTGATCACTCACCAATTCTGGTTTCTGTTTGTGAGGATAATCATAGAAGGAATAGTTTTAGCTTTCTTAACTGCTGGGTTAGTCATCCTGATTATCTTACTTTGGTTGAGGAAGCTTGGAAGATACCTGTGCAGGGATCTCTTATTTTTAAGCTTTTTGCAAAGCTGAAAAATGTTAAGCTTAAGGACTTACATAAGAGAGATTTCTCTAATCTTTCTGTTAGAATTGAAACTTGTCTTGCTGATCTCTCTGCTTGCCAGGAACAAATTCAAAAAGATAGGCACTCTCCTTCTCTCTATGAAAAAGAAAGGGATCTTCTCCAATCCTATTCAAAGCTCAGGAAGACTGAGGGTTCTATTCTTAAACAAAAAGCTAAAATTAAGCGTATATCTTATAATGACTCTTCCTCCAAATACTTCTTTGCTAGAATCCATGACAGAAAGCAACAACAGATTATTGGACAAATTCTTGACAAGGATGGGAATAATTTGCAGGGAACTGATAATGTTGCTACAGGTTTTGTTGATTATTATAAAGGTCTTCTAGGCACCTCTGTTCCTATTGAGCCCTTTGATACTCAATTTGTTCAACAAGGTTCTTGCTTGGGTGATGAAGATATTCCTTCTCTAGTAAAACCTGTGGGGGATGATGAGATCAAGAAAGCCCTATTCAGTATTGGTTCTGATAAATCTCCTGGACCTGATGGTTTCTCATCAGAGTTTTTTAAAAGTACTTGGCACATTACTGGGGCAGATTTTTGTAAGGCTGTTCAAGCTTACTTCAAAAATGGTAGATTAAGCAAGCAGGCTAATTCTACTTTCATTGCCCTTTGATAAGGCATGTCGCAAGCCCGATGCAAAGATAAATTACTCAGACTAGGCTAATAACAAATTAATGTAATTAGGGAAGTAGGGGTCGATCCTCAGAGAGATGGTATTTCCTATGGATTGTGAATCGTCTCACAATTGAGTTTTATCTAACAATTTTCTGGGTTTTGAGGTTTTGAATTCTAAACTAATAAAGAACATAAATAAGAGCAAACTAAAATGAAAACAATAAAGCAAATGATGATTTAACAATAATGAGAAGCATCTAGGGAAATAGGTTCACACATGTAGATTGACAAATTGATGAAATTGGATTTAGGGTATGCAAATAATTCATTGCGCGTTCGTAAGAATGGTGTGTTCATTACAATCATAGATCAGATGGTCTAGGAGGCTTTTTATGCGATTTACTAGGTCTTAATCCACTATGTCATGCTTTGTCTACTCAAATCTCGTATGTCTACCTTAGAAAGAATTCCATACTAGTCAATGATTGTGATCAAGAATCGTCAACTATCGTTAAAGTCCAAACATGCATAGACACAATGTTTTAAAAGCACAATTTCTTTTATCCAATTATCATCTTTTAATCAATCTAACATGGCTACCCTACACCCTAGAAAGGTGACTACTCACACATGATTATGTTTATGTCTACGATGATATTAACAATGAAAGTTAAGATAGGCATATTTAGTTGATTTTAACAATAATTTAGACTCTCTATGTGGTGATAATAACGACACTATATGACAATCTGAGAAATGAAACTATGATTATAACAACATAAAAACGAATCTAAGTGATATGAATAGAGAATAACAATCAAATAGAAAACAATAAAGAACAATAAACAAAGGATAAATTAGGAATACCTAGGTGACGATCAACAATGAAAGCGATAACGACAATAGAAATCCTTCGCATAGAAATACCGTACCTTGAATTACAACTCTTGTACCCAACAAAGTAGACTACAAAGATTGAAATTCTTATTGAACTAAACTAATGTGTTGATATGAAATGGACAGAAATAAACTAAGAACAAAAGACAAAAGTAGAAGATAATCTAAACTAGAAAGACTAAAGCTAAAGAGAAAACTAAAGATTATTCTAAAAAAGATATGTAAGAAGATTGTATGAGATATAAGATTAGATTGTTTTTGTGTGGATGTGCTTAGAAGAGAGGCTTAGAGCATCTATTTATAGTATTAGGGTTTCGTGGAGAAGAGGTCGGGTACTAAACACATAGGACAAAATAAGTAAGAAGGAGCCGTCATGCTTGGATCAGCAAGGAAACCCGATCGGGTACACACTTACCCGATCGGGTATGTGGTCTTCTAGAAGCGGTTGACTAACGTTTCATCTTCCTTTGCTTGACTTGACTTCCAACATCCCCCTTGACTTCTACAATCGGGTTGTTTGATAGGGTTTGATGTAAAGCGATGAATTCTTCCGCCCAATTGATTGATCTTCCGACAACTACGAAACTGTCTTTGCTTCTTCTCTCTCTTAAGTTAGTGAACCTTCTTGAAATACCTTACACATGGTCAAGCTTTCTTCTTCGAATCGTCGGGGTCTAGGCAAATGCTCGGGAATATAGAAAAAGGGCGTAGAAACGTCACTTTCCTTACAAAACAAGTTAGAACACAGGAATTCGCCTAGAAGACGATATTAGCTCATAAAATGGCTTAACAAAGCACAAATGACATACAAAACCGAGCTAAACTGGGGGTTAAAATCATACAAATATTCACTTATCAAACTCCCCCAAGCTAAACCTTTGCTTGTCCTCAAGCAAACATAACAAACAATACCAGGACAAGGTTGCAAGCATTGGCTACTATACCATAAAGAAACAAATCTCAACGTAAGACTTTGAAAACATAATGAATCATAACCCAAAAGAAACGTGGGCAAGAATGATACATAAATATGGCTGATATTTACTTAACGGCGTAGCGCAAAGAATTTCACTACAGAATTTCGGCTCTTGCATGATCTTTTGACAAATGGACTCTTACGGCACACTCGAACACTCATGTATGTAAAAGGCGATTTCTTTATGTGTAAATGTTTTTGAGACACTCACCTATCTACGACTTATGAAAATGTGTCCGCAGTCTAATATGGTAAACAATTCAAAACACAAGTCAAAGATCACAATGCACATAGAAAAGAAGCCGAAAAATAAGAAGAAGGCTTTGGGAAATGGGTGAAAGGTGGACAAATAGTTATGGTCATGTGAAGGTTAGGATGAGCTAGCAACCGACCAATGATAAATGAATACTCAATCCAAACTTTCGGTTAATTTCCAAAAGACGAATAACGAAGCCAGAAGTAACGGATTGGCTTATTACACACGAAATACAAGGGTAAACTCCTTCTGTTGATTTGACATTTTGAGGAGATACTCACAACTTTTCTTTTATTTCTTTTATTTCTTTTTTTTTCGATTTTTCGATTTTTTTCATCATCAATTTTTTTTCTTTTCTTTTGAACATAACTTCACTTCCTGAGCTTTTCGTTCTTCCAAATTCACTTTAACAGATAAGAATATCTTCTCAAAAGAGCACCCATACACCATAGTCTAGCTACTAGCTCAAAAGGTAGGCAGTTTTTTACATGTAGCTATTATTTTGTGAAGCACTTGTATGAAGGGGCTAATTTTGAGGGGTAATTCAAAGTGAAAAAGGCTTCAAATCTTAGTGAATCATGAATGCAATGCTTATAGAAATGAAATGAGAACCATACTTATGCGTTTTGACATGACACACATCACAAAGAGAACTACACACACCTAGATGAGACTGGGTATATATGGATGTACCAGTCTAAGGAGGTTTTACCTTACAATATATGTAGTTTGCCAAATGTCAAGATCAAGCGTACTCATCTATAGATTCATTCCATGCCTACTGTGTACAAGACTTTCCCATGTATGCAAAATTCAATGAATATTGAATCATTATCTTTTGAAAGCTCTAAGTTTGGGAAATGTAACATGATAGCATAGTAAACAAGCAAGGAAAGCATGAAAAGCATTCAATTGTGTTCAAAATTTAAAAATCTTCTCTCTAAAATCTTTTCTATCTTATTCAAAATTTGAAAAATATAACTAAAATGCAAAAAGGGAAAATGCAATCCCTCCCCCAAGCTAAACATCACATTGTCCTCAATGTGAGCACAAAAGCTAAATATGCAATGAGATGCTTAATGGGAAGAAAAGAAAAATGAAAGAAGAATGAAGCTTACTAGTCAGCGCGGACTCCCCCAAGCTAGTCTTTTGGACTTGACAAGGAAGGTCTTCAGAGATTCTTCAAAAAATCTTTCATCTGCAAAGAAATCTAACAAAACAACGTAAAAGGGAAAAACAAAAAATAAAAAGGGAAAAAGGGAAAACACGGGTTGCCTCCCGAGAAGCGCTTGTTTAACGTCTTGCTCGACGAATTTTTCTATGAAATCATTGGGTTGGGGATGGACGCTCCTTATAGACAATATCTAAACATCCGATGATAGAATTGTTATAGTAGAGTTTCAGTCTGTGTCCATTAACTTTGAATTTCTCACCATTGCTAGTCATTAGTTCCACATAGCCGTACTTGCTCACATATGTGACAGTGAATGGTCCAGACCATCGGGATCGAAGTTTTCCCGGAAAAATTTTCAGACGGTAGTTGAAAAGAAGTACTTGGTCACCGACATTAAATTCTTTCTTAATTATCCTCTTGTCGTGCCAACGCTTCGTTTTTTCCTTGTAGATCCTAGAATTCTCATAAGCTTGCAAACGAAATTCCTCTAGCTCGTTGAGTTGCAAAAGTCTTCTATCAGCGTTAAGCTTAGTGTTTAAGTTGAGTTCTTTGATAGCCCAGTAAGCTTTATACTCTAACTCGACAGGAAGATGACAAGTCTTTCCATAAACCAATCGATAAGGAGATGTTCCAATCGGGGTTTTGAAAGCTGTGCGTTAAGCCCACAAGGTGTCATCGAGCTTATTACTCCAATCAGTTCTAGATCTTGAGACTACTTTCTGAAGAATTGTTTTCAACTCTCTATTTGAGACTTCTACTTGACCGCTGGTCTGAGGGTGGTAGGCTAATCCTCGTCTGTGATACACACCATATTTGGAAAGCAGAGTGTCCAACTGCTTTTCTCCAAAATGAGTTCCCCGATCACTAATCACGGCTCTGGGTACACCAAAACGTGGAAAGATGATCTTCTTAAATAGCCGTATCACAGCTCTAGCATCATTGGTGGGAGTGGCAATTGCTTCTACCCACTTAGAAACATAGTCAACAACGACTAAGATGTAACGATTTACGTTAGAAGAAGGGAATGGTCCTTGATAGTCAATACCCCAGACATCGAATATTTCAACTTCTAATATGCCGTTTTGAGGCATTTCATGTCTCTTGGATATTTGACCCATTCGTTGACAAGCGTCACAAGACATAACAAAATCTTTTGAATCTTTAAACATCGAGGGCCAGAAAAACCCGGATTGCAAGACTTTGGCTACGGTCTTGGACGGGCCATGATGACCACCATAAGCAGATGAGTGGCATCCTTCTAAAACTCCTTTAACTTCTCATTGGGGGATGCATCGTCTATAAAGACCATCTGAATACTGCTTGAAAAGATAAGGGTCATCCCAAACGAAGAATTTTGCATCATGCAAAAATCGCTTCCTTTGGTTATAAGAAAGGTCAGAAGGTAGCTGTCGACTGACAAGAAAATTGGCCATATCAGCATACCAAGGAGAAGAGTCAGTAATCGCCATTAATGAATCATCAGCAAATGAGTCATTAATTGGTGTTGGCAATCCTATTTCAGTTACTCTTATCCTTGAAAGATGGTCAGCGACTACATTTTCTGCCCCTTTCTTATCCCGGATCTCTAGATCAAACTCTTGAAGGAGTAAGATCCATCGGATAAGTCGAGGTTTTGCCTCTTTCTTTGAAAGCAGATATTTCAAAGCAGCATAGTCAGTGTAAACAATTACTTTCGATCCTATAAGGTAAGAACGGAATTTGTCTAAGGCGTAGACAATGGCAAGAAGTTCTTTTTCAGTGGTGGCATAGTTGATTTGGGCAGTATCTAAGCTTTTACTAGCACAGTAAATCGCATGAAGGAACTTTTCCTTTCTTTGCCCTAAAACAACTCCAACGGCATAATCACTCGCATCGCACATAAGTTCAAATGGAAGATTCCAATCAGGTGACTGGATTATAGGTGCGGTGATTAGAGCGCGTTTGATTTTGTTGAATGCCTCAAGGCATTCCTTCGTGAAATTAAAAGGCGCATCCTTAAAAAGGAGCTCAGTCAGGGGCTTGGCTATTTTAGAAAAATCTTTAATAAACCGTCTGTAGAAACCGGCGTGGCCAAGGAAACTCCTGATTCCTTTTACATTAGCACGTGGTGGCAGTTGTTCAATAATTTGGATCTTAGCTCGATCCACTTCAATACCTCTTTCAGAAATGATGTGTCCTAAAACTACACCTTCGTTCACCATGATGTGACACTTTTTCCAATTGAGAACAAGATCGACTTCTTCACAGCATTTCAATACTTTGGATAGATTTGTCAAACAATTATCAAAGGAAATGCCATAGACGCTAAAGTCGTCCATGAATACTTCCATGATATTCTCAACAAAATCGGAAAAGATACTAGTCATGCAACGCAGGAAAGTTGCAGGTGCATTACATAGGCCAAATGGCATTCGGCGATAAGCAAAAGTGCCATAGGGACAGGTGAAGGTGGTTTTCTCTTGGTCCTCAGGGTGGATAGGAATTTTGAAAAATCCTGAGTAACCATCTATATAACAGAAATATTTGTGGCAAGCTAACCTCTCTAGCATTTGATCAATGAAGGGCAGAGGATAGTGATCTTTTCAAGTTGATTGATTCAACTTTCTGTAGTCAATGCACATACGCCATCCCGTCACAATCCTTGTGGGGATGAGCTCATTCTTTTCATTCTTGACTACTGTTGTTCCTCCTTTCTTGGGAACAACTTGGACAGGGCTAACCCATTTTGAGTCAGAAATTGCATAGATTATGCCAGCATCTAGTAATTTCATAACTTCAGCTTTAACTACTTCTTGCATGTTGGGATTAAGACGGCGTTGACCTTGAACACAAGGTCTTTGACCTTCTTTTAAGTTGATTCTATGCATGCAAAAGTCGGGGCTTATGTCTGTGAGATCTTCAAGTTTATAACCTATTGCCTTTTTATGTTTTCTCAAGATAGTCAATAGCGAGTTTAACTGATTTTCATCTAGGAGAGCACTCACTATGACTGGGTAATATTCAGACTCATCTAAAAAAGCATATTTTAGATTTGAGGGAAGAGGTTTAAGTTCAGGTTTATGTATTTCTGCCTTGGCAGGAGCATCAATTAAGCTTATAAACTCCTCAACTTCTTCAGACGGTATCTCTTTACCAGTCAGGTCCCTTTCCAGCTCACTGATCTCAAAATTGTCGTTCTCAGAGATATCCTCTAACAATAAAATTGCTTCTAAAGGATCCTCAATTATTGATGGATACAGAGATTCATCAATGATTGAGTCAAGAATGTCAAGGAAACAGCAAGGCTCTTCAAGCATAGGGCTCTTCATTGCACTGTTTAAGTTGTAGGTGACTTTATCATCACCTACTTCTAATGTCAATTTTCCATTCTTGACATCGATTACTGCTCCCGCAGTGTGTAGAAATGGTCTTCCTAATATGATAGGGATTTGCGAATCTTCAGCCATATCTAACACTATGAAATCGACTGGAATAAAAAATCTTCCTACTCTAACAGGTACATCTTCTAAAACTCCCATAGGTTGTTTTAGAGAACGATTTGCCATTTGCAGGGTGATACTTGTGCATTTCAGAACTCCCATATTCAATTTTTCGCAAATGGAATAGGGCATAACGCTTACACTAGCACCTAGATCGCATAAAGCTTTATCAATAGTGTAGGTGCCTATAGTGCAAGGTATAGAGAAACTACCAGGATCCTTTAACTTAGGAGGGGACTTATTTTGCAATAACGCACTGCATTCAGCGGTGAATGAGATGATTTCAACATCATCTAGAGTCCTCTTCTTTGTTAAGATATCCTTCATAAATTTCGTGTAAGAAGGGATTTGAGTGATTAATTCAGTGAAGGGAACCGTTACTTGGAGGTTTTTGACTACTTCCATGAATTTACCGAACTGGGTTTCCTTATGATTTCTCCTCAAACGTTGGGGAAATGGAACTTGAATTTTGATGGGTTCCTTTTCGAGTTCATCCTTCTTTTCATGTTTGTCTTCCGCTTCCTTAGCAGTGGATGGTTGAGAATCTTTTTGGCTTTCTACTTGTGAAGGCTCAACTGTTGGTTATTTGGGTTGCTGAGGTTCCGTATAAGTGGTACCACTCCTAAGGGTGATAGCATTTGCGGTGTCCCTCGGTTGTTCACCATGAGGTGGGAGTTGGCCTTGTTTTCTTTGGGCATTAGAGGCAGCCAATTGGGCCATTTGAGTTTCAAGCATTTTGATGGCAGCATTTTGAGCTTGATCACTCTTTTGAAATTGAGCAAACATTGAATCCTGCTTTTGAACAACTTGTAGAAGCATGGATTCAATTTTGCTCAAGCTTGAGTCATTTGGTTGGCCTTGAATTTGAGGTGGTTGGTGTTGAGGTTGATTTTGGTATGGTTGATTGAAGTTAGGTTGGAATGAAGGTCTCTGGTTTTGAAAACCAGGTGGATTGTAAGGCTTTTGTTGGTGTGGTATGAATGGTTGTTGGATTTGTTGGTGGGGATTTTGAACGTTGGTACTTTTGTAGGACAAAAATGGGTGGTTTTTTGTGTTTTCGTTATAAAAGTTTGAGAAAGCGTTGCCTTGCCTATATCCTTGATAGGCATTGACTTGCTCTATTGAACTTCTACATTCTTGAAAACTATGCCCTCCAATCCCACATGTCTCACATACCACTACGTGGTTAGTGACGTTGATATGCTCCTTGGATTGGGAAGAGCTTCCTACTTGTTGCTGCAGAAGGGCTAATTGGGCTTCCAGGAGTGCTACTTTACTTGAATCATCCTGCTTGGCTTTGAGCGGTATAGCACGCGAGTTGCTATACTGAGAATCGTGGATTGCCATTGACTCGATAGTCGCACTAGCTATCTCTACATCGATTTGATCGAAACGACCATTGTTAGCGGAGTCGAGGATACGACGCGATTCGCCACAAAAACCGTTGTAGAATGTGATAGCCAGGAACCATGAATCAAGGCCATGATGAGGGCATTCTCTTTGTAATTCTTTGTACCTTTCCCATGCCTCATAAAGGCTTTCGTCGCCTCTCTGACGGAATCCAGTAATTTGACTTCGTAAGAGTGTGGTTCGTTCTGGTGGGAAGTACTTTTGATAGAAAGCAAGAGCTAGACCATCCCAGTCGACTATTCCTAAGGCAACTCGGTCAAGACTATTGATCCAGAGTTTTGCCTTTCCTCTTAAAGAGAAGGGAAAGAGCATTTCCCTAATCTGTTCTTGGGATACTCCAGTTTGTCTAATCGTGGAGCAATAGTCACAGAAGTTTTGGATATGAAGGTTGGGATCTTCTGTGGCATTGCCACCAAATTGATTTCTTTCTATTAGATTGATGAAGGCAGGTTTGATTTCGAAGTTTTGGGCTGTAATTTGAGGTGTAGCGATACCCTTTGGAAGTGTATCTGCGGTGGGTTTAGAATGGTCGGAAAGTCGAACCATTTTTGCTTGTGAAGATGAAGATGGAATGTTGGTTGAAAGTTGATTGAATTTTTGAAATGGGGATGAGAATGGATCTTCTTCTCCTTCAAGATTAGGTAAGATATCCGAGTATTTCTCACGAATACGATCTAAACTTGAAATATTAGAAGCTTTTGAAATTTCGTTGAATAGCTTTAATTTCCTACGCAGAGTTCTTTCTAGTTCAGGGTCTAAAGGAATAGGGGTCCCTAGTCTAGAAGATCTGGGCATAAGATAGAAAAGCTAAGATGAAAAATCAAGAGAGGTCTAAAGGAATTTGAGTTCCTAAAGACTAGATAAAACTAATCGTGATTAAAATCACAAGAAAAGGAAAAATAAACCGTGCTCCCCGGCAACGGCGCCAAAATTTGATAAGGCCTGTCGCAAGCCCGATGCAAAGATAAATTACCCAGACTAGGCTAATAACAAATTAATGTAATTAGGGAAGTAGGGGTCGATCCTCAGGGAGATGGTATTTCCTATGGATTGTGAATCGTCTCACAATTGAGTTTTATCTAACAATTTTCTGGGTTTTGAGGTTTTGAATTCTAAGCTAATAAAGAACATAAATAAGAGCAAACTAAAATGAAAACAATAAAGCAAATGATGATTTAAAAATAATGAGAAGCATCTAGGGAAATAGGTTTACACATGTAGATTGACAAATTGATGAAATTGGATTTAGGATATGCAAATAATTCATTGCGCGTTCGTAAGAATGGTGTGTTCATTACAATCATAGATCAGATGGTCTAGCAGGCTTTTTATGCGATTTACTAGGTCTTAATCCACTATGTCATGCTTTGTCTATTCAAATCTCGTATGTCTACCTTGGAAAGAATTCCATACTAGTCAATGATTGTGATCAAGAATCGTCAACTATCGTTAAAGTCCAAACATGCATAGACACAATGTTTTAAAAGCACAATTTCTTTTATCCAATTATCATCTTTTAATCAATCTAACATGGCTACCCTACACCCTAAAAAGGTGACTACTCACTCATGATTATGTTTATGTCTACGATGATATTAACAATGAAAGTTAAGATAGGCATATTTAGTTGATTTTAACAATAATTTAGACTCTCTATGTGGTGATAATAACGACGCTATATGACAATCTGAGAAATGAAACTATGATTATAACAACATAAAAACGAATCTAAGTGATATGAATAGAGAATAACAATCAAATGGAAAAAAATAAAGAACAATAAACAAAGGATAAATTAGGAATACCTAGATGACGATCAACAATGAAAGCGATAACGACAATAGAAATCCTTCGCATAGAAATACCGTACCTTGAATTACAACTCTTGTACCCAACAAAGTAGACTACAAAGATTGAAATTCTTATTGAACTAAACTAATGTTTTGATATGAAATGGACAGAAATAAACTAAGAACAAAAGACAAAAGTAGAAGATAATCTAAACTAGAAAGACTAAAGCTAAAGAGAAAACTAAAGATTATTCTAAAAAAGATATGTAAGAAGATTGTATGAGATATAAGATTAGATTGTTTTTGTGTGGATGTGCTTAGAAGAGAGGCTTAGAGCATCTATTTATAGTATTAGGGTTTCGTGGAGAAGATGTCGGGTATTAAACACATAGGACAAAATAAGGAAGAAGGAGCCGTCATGCTTGGATCAGCAAGGATACCAGATCGGGTACACATACACTTACCCGATCGGGTATGTGGTCTTCTAGAAGCGGTTGACTAACGTTTCATCTTCCTTTGCTTGACTCGACTTCCAACATCCCCCTTGACTTCTACAATCGGGTTGTTTGATAGGGTTTGATGTAAAGCGATGAATTCTTCCGCCCAATTGATTGATCTTCCGACAACTTACGAAACCGTCTTTGCTTCTTCTCTCTCTTAAGTTAGTGAACCTTCTTGAAATGCCTTACACATGGTCAAGCTTTCTTCTTCGAATCGTCGGGTTCTAGGCAAATGCTCGGGAATGTAGAAAAAGGGCGTAGAAACGTCACTTTCCCTACAAAACAAGTTAGAACACAGGAATTCGCCTAGAAGACGATATTAGCTCATAAAATGGCTTAACAAAGCACAAATGACATACAAAACCGAGCTAAACTGGGGGTTAAAATCATAAAAATATTCACTTATCACCCTTATACCCAAAAAGAAGGTTTTCAATACAGTTATGGATTTCAGGCCAATATCTTGTTGTACTACTTTCTATAAAACTATTAGTAAGATCTTGACAAACAGATTGCAAAATATTCTTCCTAAGATCATAGGACCTGAGCAGGCAGCTTTCATAAAAGGGAGGAATATTCATGAAAACATCATGATGTCTCAGGCTCAGGTTAAAGGGTATGACAGGAAATTCCTTACTCCTAGATGCCTTATTAAGGTTGATATTAGAAAAGCTTTTGATTCTCTCCAATGGGATTTTTTTCAAAATTTGCTTGAGTGTCTTGGTTTTCCTGCTATATTCACTAATTGGATTATGGGGTGTATCAGAAGTTCTTGGTTTTCCATTAGACTTAATGGTAATAATCATGGCTTCTTCCAAGGTGGAAGTGGGTTGAGACAGGGGGATCCCTTATCCCCTTACTTGTTTGTCATGAGTATGGAGCTGCTGTCTAGGTATCTCAGAAAGATCTGTGCCCAGCCTGGGGTATCCTATCATCCTAAGTGCTCTAAAATAGGGTTAACTCACCTCATTTTTGCAGATGATCTCATGATCTTCATCAGAGGAGATGTTCCCTCTGTAAATGTTGCTCTTAACATCCTTACTCAATTCTCTAGGTGGACTGGCCTTCATGCAAATACTGATAAAACTGATATCTATTTTGGAGGAGTATCTTCTGATGTTAAGCAGCAAATTCTTGATGCTACTGGGTTTTCTGAGGGACAATTTCCTTTTAGATACCTTGGGATCCCTCTCAATACTGCTAGGCTTAATATTGATACCTATATGACTCTTGTTACTAAGCTTCAAAATCAATTGCAGCATTGGTCTACCAAGCATTTCTCCTATGCTGGCAAATTGCAGCTCTTAAATTCTGTCATCTTTGGGCTTACTAACTTCTGGTGTGCTAACGTTTTATTCCCTAGGAATGTTTACAAGATCATTACTAAGATTTGTCGTGCTTTCTTCTGGAATTCTGAGGTAGGAAAACACAAGCTTATCTTCTTAAACTGGAAAAGTCTATGTTCTCCTTGGCTGGAAGGTGGGTTTGATGTTAAAGAACTTCTCTCATGGAATAAAGCTATGATATCCAAATGGATTTGGCTACTGTAGACTGGGCATGATTGTCTTTGGTCTGTCTGGCATAAAGCATACCATCTTCAAACTTCTTCTATTTGGGCAACCACTAACAAAGATCATTTTTCTGAGAACTTTAGAAGTATTCTAAAGGTGAAGGATGAGATTCTTGCTCGAGTAGTTCATTCAAACACTGCAGATACTCTCCTCTCTTCTTGGGCTCCTCATAGCAAGTTCAACACTAGTCTTGCTTATCAATGGTTTAGAACAAAGCATCAGACTCTTCCCTGGGTCTCTGCTCTCAGATCACACTTCATTGTTCCTAGTCATAGGGTCATTACTTCACTTGCTATGCAAAATAAGCTTGCCTCTCTTGACAATCAGGCCATTAAAGGACTGCAAATCATAAATAGATGCATTCTTTGCAAGTCTGATAATGAAAGCCAGGATCACCTCTTCTTTAGATGTACCTTTTCTGCAGAAATATGGACAGGATTGATTCACTGGATTAAGCTTGGATGCAGTACTCAAGATTGTAAGCTAATTCTTAGCTGGTGTGCTAGTATACCTCACAGACGACATTGGAAGAATGGGTGGATAAGTAGCTGCCTTGCTGCTGCGTGCTTTCACATTTGGCAGGAAAGAAACACAAGGGTCTTTGCAGGATTGGAGCATACTGCTCAACAAGTTCTCCAACAGATTAAACTTTCAGTTAGTATTAGAATTCTTAGCAAAATTCACAAGGTAAAGTGTAAAAATGTCATTCTTAGTCTCAATGGTTTCCAAAACTGATTTTTGGAAATAGTGGGTAATTCTTTGTAAAGAAATTGTCCTTTTTTTCCCTATATGGATGAATAAAAAGGACTATATATTCTTGCAAAAAAAAATAAAAATAATAATAATATTTTGAATATAATTAATAAAATATTAAATATAATATAACAAAATAATAATAATAATAATAAATGTTAGTAATACTAATATTTCCATTAATTAATCGTAATAATATACTAATAAATAAATATATTAAATATAAATATAATAATAAAAATAAAAATTATAGTAATAAATAATTGTAATATAATAAATTTTAAAAAATATATTAATATAATAATAACAAATTAATTAATATAATAATAACAATGATAATAGTAATAATAATTATAATAATAATGTTGAAATAAAGTAAGCTAAGCTGAATTGAACAGAACAGAACTGAACTAAACTGAACTAAACTGATCTGAACTGAACTGAACTTAATAGAGCTGAACTGAACTGAACTGAACTTATTGGAGCTGAACTGAACTGAACTGAACTTATAAGAGCTGAAATTAAGTCCAAAAGAACATGGCCTAAGTCCCTATACATTCATTCATTAAGTCTTGCACTCCGCCTTCTTCCTGCTTTTCCTTGTCGTGCGTCGTCCGTTGTGCGTCGTGCTTTCGGCTCATCTGCCTTCTCTGTCGTGCGTCGTGTCGTGCGTCGTCTGTCGTGCGTCGTCTGCCGTGCGTCGTCCAAATCTGTCTCTTCCTTAAGGTACTTTTTGTCTCATCTTCCTTCTCTTTTTAAATGTCTAAATGTGTTATTTATTTCCTAAATCATGATTGTGTGATGTTTACAAATCTGATTATAATAAATCCATTTATATAGAAATCTGAATTTGTCTGTTCATTGTAAAAAAATTCATCATATTAGACTATTAGTTGTTGACATTGTTGTTAAAAACTCAAATTTGTTTGATGTTTGATTGTTTGGTTTAATTTGTTACAGGTTTGTATGATTAATTTTTTTTTCACAAATTCTAGAATGCGACAAATTCCGTCTTACACAATAATTGTTGAAATTACACAATAATTAACTCAAATCTGATTAATTTTTTAATTTGAAACTCACAAAAAATTACTGAAGAAAAGCTTAAAAAAAATTTAAGCCGGTTCGGTTAACAGGCTAACCGAACCGTTCGAATTGGTTAACCGAACCGAAATTAACCGGTTAAAATCGGTTCGGTTTTCTAGTGAACCGAGCACGTATTATTTTAGGTAATTTACTCAAACTCGGTTCTGAGAGTAGTAAAGAAGAGTATATTCTTTGTATTATTTTAGGTAATTTACTCAAACTCAATTTTGATTTTGATATTTCTAATTTTAATCTTGATTGTTATCTAGGCTATTTTCAATTCTCAATAGCTCTTTTTATGACGTATCTGATTTCTCGCATTTTCATTTATTTGAGTTTTCTACTGCGTTCTTCATAATTTTATTCATATATAATGAATTGGACTTTGAAAGAGTTGTGGTTTATGCTTATATGAATGAACCTACCTCATCACTACTTTTATAGCAGACATGAATTTGCATTTACACTTTTTCTTTGTTGACCAACATAACTACTAATGCCAATTGGTTGATGGCTTACGATGGCTTACCCATTTGTTTTTCACAAAGAGAGACGGTATTTCACTAAGTTGAGAGATCACTTTTGTCGTACTCTATGTAATTTTTTGTAACTATTTTATTTTATTATTGATTGTTTTCTCTGAGTAGCCTACTGTTTCTGTCTTACCTATTTCTCTGTGAAGATCCAAATATTTGAATGATAATCTAATTGTAAATTAGCCCACAAGCTACGAATATAAATCCATCGAGTATTCATTTTTTTTTTTTTGTTTCGTCTCTCTTTGTCTTCTCAGTTCTCATTTATTAGCTCGTTTGATTGTCGACTTACAGTCATTGTGCACGTATACAAAAGAATACTAATAGAGCATGTTGCTATATTTCATTTTTTTAAGGCCGGTATGGAATTTAAGCCTAACAAGGAGACTAGAAATGCAATATCGAACGACTACATTATTTCACAATATTGTTATTTTATATTTTTAATAGTTTGTATTCTCGATATTTGTAAAGTACACATCAATTTAAAATATTAATTTCTTTAACATGAATTTTTTTGCATGAAATGTTGAAAACTACTCCCTCTGTCTCAGTTAATGGTTGTTATTTGCCTTTTACATGTTTGCCAAATGCGCATTTCATTTCGAAAATATCTTTTACTACATAAGTTTGAAAATTATAAAATTTTGATAATCTTAACGTGCTCATTAAGACGAATCAAATAATATATCTCATGATTATATTTTGTGTTATACACGGGACGGATGAAATATTTGTGTTGGTTAACAATCTATATAACCTCATTTAAATGTAAGATCATTCTCTATGTTTGGTATTAATATCTTTACTAGTTTAGAACCCATGCAATTGCATGGTTTTTAAGAGCGGGATATATATGAAAACAAAACAGAAAAGGTAAAAAATAATATTATATTTTTATATTAAACGTTAAAACATGTTAGAACTTAGTTTGATTATATATAATCGATTGTTTTTTTCATTTTAATTTTAATAAAACCCTTATGATTTTATGGTCGAAAATTATTTAGATACGGTACTTATGAAGTTTTTTATTTATTTTTTTATGTTTCTCTATTTTTTATATTTTGCTTCATAATTTTAGAATTTATGAGACTTACAGTTTTATTTATTGTGATTTTTAGCAACAAAACTTAATTTTAGTTTATATCTTGATTTATAAATGATGACCATTGTCACGTGACATCGGTACTAATGTAACATGCCACTAAAATTGTTTAGTTGCTTAATTATATTAAATTATAAAATTAATGTTATCCTTGTAAATTTATCACATATACATCACTTTCATTTGTTTTTTGCTTATTAAAACATGGAAATTCACACCACAATATATAAGTTTATTTGTTTCCTTATTAAGATAGGTGAACTTGGAGGGAAAATTTGTGGATAGACTTATTCTTTTAGTTATAAGGAGATTACGCAACATGGAGCACAACTCATAACCATTTCAAGTATTTTATCTCCTTGTGTAAGTATATAAAGAATGTTTTATATTTGCACACGATTTTATACAAGACGTCAACTCTTGGAATATCTATACAATACTATAAAAAGGTTAACATTGAGTGCCACATGTAACTCTCTCATCCTTTCATTGTATAGCTTTACAAACATCTAAAACACAAATCTCTACTACTTTAATGAATTAGCCCCATTAATTAATGGGATAAATAATGAAAAAATTACAATTAAAATAAAATGTGTATATAAACAAAAAATAATGCTATACTATAACACCAAAATAAATGAGTTTTCTCTTCTTAATCCCCCACCCCTTCAGCTCCCACTAAGCCCTTATTTCTTAATAAATTCCAATAACTATCCATTGAATGTCATGTAATAATTTCTTTAATTAATTCGTAGGAATTTAACAAAGGAGTTGAAGAGGTCCTTTTGTCCTTCTATGATTTTGGCTCACTCGATTCTCTTCCTTTTCTCTTATAAATATAGATTAAACACCCTTATTTCGATTACCAATGTTTCAACTTTTGATCTAGCCCTTATTTCTTAATAAATTCCAATAACTATTCATTGAATGTCATGTAATAATTTCTTTAATTAATTCGTAGGAATTTAACAAAGGAGTTGAAGAGGTCCTTTTGTCCTACTATGATTTTGGCTCACTCGATTCTCTTCCTTTTCTCTTATAAATATAGATTAAACACCCTTATTTCGATTACCAATGTTTCAACTTTTGATCTCCAATGTAAATGGTGCGTTTATTTTCCACTAATCCTTTTTATTATTTTTTTTTTATTTTTAGTTTGTCTATCTTCCATTACTAAATGGTTTCTAGATTATAATTATTTGACTTCGTGGTTTGAGATAGAATACGACATTGATGTTTTTCTATTGATTGAACCAATTGTTTCAGACAAGATTATGTGAAAAATAAGCGGAGTACTGTCAAGAAAATTGTGAATTCACTTGGTAATAAGGTGGCTCTAGAGAGGACTTTGTCTAATTGCATTACGTTTCTCACTATTTGTCGTATAAATTTGTTGCACATGAGGTGTTTGATCAAGGGTATGATAATATATAATCACATCACAAATTCTCATTTGTGACGGGCACTTTTCGTCACAAGCTTGTGCCGGCTGATACATAATATTGTGAAAGGACATTGTTACTCCTCCTTCAATAGATTTTAAGTATTATATTTTGGGAGCATTACTTTCGCATTACACGGTTTCCCTTCTTATGATGAATTACAGAGTAATTGTTTTTGGGATTCGCTTTGCTTTCGTAGAGTTTACAAGCTTTGGGGCCTTTTTTCATTATTTGTCGCCTAAATTTGTTGTACATAAGAGTAAAAATCAATGACTTACTATATTTCAATGCATGGTGATTAAGTTAAGGATTTAATATATTTTGGTTTTATCAAATTTATTATGATACTCTGTACTATTTCTCGATGGGAAAATAAAATTGTAGTGAACCAGTCAACTCTACCACAAAAGAAGTATAATGAACTACATTTTGGCAGTTGCCCTTACTTTATACACTAGATTTTTTTATGTTCGTGCCTAAATACTTCATCCGCTAATTATCTATTTACCTATCATTAAAAGGGATCTTATCAAGAATAAAATAAAAGTAGAGCAAGATTTTGACAGGAATTCCAGGCTAAGAATTTATGATATGAAGGAGAAAAATACTTATTGCTTATTCGCACAAGTCAGACTCAAATACTCAATCACTCGATTAGAAGATCACTGTTAATTTCATTTCTCCTATGCGTTGTCCTACGTGCGAAGGAGTAGACTAATTTAAAAGAATTAAGGTTACAATCTTAATATTATGCGTATATACTAAAACTTTCTAACCTATTTTGCATATACTTAGTACTGTTTTCTGACAGTGAATAGTTAATTAAATCATACCTACAATGATCATACTTTGCTTGCAATATTATTCGCAATAAGTAAAGTTCTAGAAATATATAAATCTAAAACTTATACAATGAAATGATTTACTCAAATTTATTTCTTGAGTATTATTAATAACTTTATTGAAGCAGTGAGTGACTTCTTGAAACGATCCTATAGATCATAATGTATGACTTTTCATACGTATATCTTATATTGCTCTTTTGCCATATGTACATGTAATAAGTCTAAACAACCATTCATGATAATGACAATTGTTTTTTGCCATTATATCTCATCTCATCTAATTATCCATACATGACTATCATTCTTCCAAATAAGTTTTGTGTTAGCAATCTCATTATCAAACAAAAGAAAAACTAAAAAGGGACCCGTGAACTTTCACGGGGTTTAAAACTAGTTAATCTATACAAATCCTTTCTTCAAAGGTTAACTTTATCCAATTAGATAATGTATACTCCGTGTGTATATTTACTATTTACTATATACTCCCTCCGTTCCGGTCATTTGTTTACCTTTGCTTTTGGCACAATTATTAAAAAAATGATAGGGGACCATTTGTGGTATTACTCATTGAATGACAAGTGGACATTAGTCTCATTGGTAAATAAATGAATGAGACACCCTAAAATGAAAATGGTAAACAGATGACCGGGATGGAGGGAGTATATATATAAATACATATGAGCAACACGATACTATACACAAACTCTCCGATCGTGAAATCATTTTTTTCCAAAAATCCTTTTATACATACTTGTGCAACTTTGCACGGGTTCTAAACTAATAGTAAATATAATAGAAGAACCACTATACATCATCATCGTGGACACATGTCACTCTCTCATAGAAAGTTTTCCCGCTCATTCCTTAACCCTAATTGCTCATTACCCTAATTACGATTAATCTACACTGTCCCCCTTGAAACCAAAATTGTCTGCAGCGCAATAAGGACCGTCGCCGTCGCCGTAGCCGTCGCCGTCTCCGTCGCCGTCGCCGTCTCCGTCGCCGTCGCCGTCTCCGTTCTCTATATCATTGAAGTTATCTTACTTTCTCCCGTCAGTCTTTCTGCATAATATATCGATTATAGTAGCCTCTGAATATTTCTCACTGTAAGTCTATTTCTTCTTCAATGCATGAAGTTAAACTATGTGCAAGTACAGTTTTATTTTTTTGAAAATTCATCCAATTAATTATGAGTATGGAGTACGAGCAATATTTATTTATTTGCCTCAAGAAAAAGCCTCTGATGCAATTGGGTATCATGATTTTAGTATTGTCAATTGTGCATGAAGTTAAACTACTTTCATAATCATATTGGTTTTGCTTACTAATTTGGTGCATATACCATCATTTTGAATTGCGTCTTGCTGTATATACCATCAAGATTTACATTGTTTTGCATAGTAGATATAATTTGGGACTTCATTTTAGACAATTTAATCTTATGCGATTGTCTTAGAGAACAACTGACTCTACTGTTGTCGTTTTTTAATTTTGTTTAGATTCATTGGATAGCAGATTTATTGAGCAAGACAACCTTAATACTCCCTCCGTCCCGGTCATTTGTTTACCATTTCCATATTAGGATGTCTCACTCATTTGTTTACCTTTCTTTCTATATGATGAAGTTAATACACTAGTGTCCACTTGTCATCCACCAAGAACAAACACAAATGGTCTCCTATCATTTTCTTAATAATTGTGCAAAAAACAAAGGTAAACAAATGACCAGGACGGAGTAAGTTTAAGTTTTAAAGAGGTCGTTGAAGTCGTTTGTTAATTTTCTGAGTACTCCACAATACTATTCATATTTTTTAGTGCATACAAGCATCTTAACAAGCCACTAGATGTAGCAGCCTGTTTTTCTTAACGGGCGTAATAGTTGAATACTGCGTGATGTATAGTCTGTTTTGGGTTGATCATATGGAAAAATAAAATTACTTCGTTTCATTTATTATTCGCTCTATGTTTCTCATATAATAAGTCGTAGTACAAATATCATGAGCAATCCGTATTTGGGTTTTAATACATATGAATTGTGCTTTTAGATTAAAATTAAAACAAAATTGCATTTAGGTGTTCCGTCATTGACATCTACAATATATATCCATTACCCATTATATTTTTAACTTCAATAGTTGAGCGGGCTTTGATCAAAAATATAAAGTTGAGTATGTAATAGGTACTCCACAATTTTTCATTTTAGTTCTCTTTGTTTTTATGTCATTAGCCAACTAAATTTCTGACTATGCTAAGGAAGTAATCTAAAATCCCGCATTGAGGCATCTTTGTTGAGTTACTTAATTGGGTATTGTATTTTGAATTGTAGCTAATGTTGGTGCGTTGAATTTAAGTTAACTTGACATCTGACTATAAGCTAGCTTGAGTTGATTGTTTTGGGACTGTGTAGCTAATATAAGTCTAGGTATTTTGAAGTGTTATAATTATACAATCCGTCTTACTTGTGACCGTCTTCAGCTTATGACATCTCAGATCCCCTTCTCCACTTGCTCTTTGTAGCAGGTCTCTTAGAAGAGACGAATTTTGTCCGTCTTCAATAAAAGTTGTGATTCTTGCTACTAATAATAATCGATAATTGGCTCCCCTAAACTTAACATTGTATTTTAATGATTTCATTTTCAGTAGTGTAGAAGAATGTTCTCCTGAGTTAGTTTCTCTTGGCACGTCGTTTGAGGACAATACTATTAGTGTGTAGATAAATAGTTGTTGTGTTATATAGCAGGGTTAATTACTGAGTTGATCATATTTCTTTTTTTGAAAAGGTAGTTAGATATTTGTGGCAATATTGTGCTAAGATTGAGAGAGATTTGTTGAAAATAGAAGTAAGTATTTGGTGCTTCGACTTTTCATTTGTAGTTATTAAATTTAAAATTTTTTAAAACTGGTTTTAACTCAACCAAATGACCATGTTTGACCTAACTTCTACTTTTTAGTTACAAAAACACTTATTAAGCTTGGGCAAACACCCTCTAATCTATATCTATATATTTTTTAAGTATGCCCGTGCAACTTTACACGGGTCCTAAACGAACGGCTACGGTTCCTCTTACTAACCGTGGCCATTTATATAGATAGTATAATATAAAAAATGAAATCATCCCATCGCAATTCGCACATCAGAAACCCCTCTTGAGTGGAAGACCCATTAGAAAACCCAATGATATTTAGAGGAAATCGACTGTCAAGTTAAACGACGCTGAAGGTTCCTTATCAACCGTCGACCTCCGTAGTTACATCTTCGCCCGATACACCACCTACCTTTGCCCGATACCGTTTTTGTCTAGTATACTATGTAAGCTTTTTCCGTTTTTTTCTTATAACTTTCATTGCAATTCCTCTTTTTAGCCCTTTATTTATTCTGATTTATCATTGAGTTCAGTTATGTTAGGGCGTAGGAATTCAACTTTGTTTAATTAAGTTAGGGATTAGGGTTAGGCTCTCAATTAAGCACCTCAGTCGATTAAAATCGAACATAACTGTAGGGTAAGACTGGATTTTTTATTGTAGGGATTAGCTAGGGTTAGTCTATTCTCCGTTGCTGTTGCTGTTTCTTATTTTCTGTCAAAGCCCTTTTGTTTTTGCTATCAACATTTAGATTCTTTTGGTTTTGTAACTAAATATTATTTTAAGTCGATTTTTTTTGTTTGATTTCCTTTAGTTAACTATCAATAGTCTATTGGTGTAATAGTAATGTCTAATTTGAATGTTGTGAATATGACTCTTATCAATATAATTGAATGTTAGGCTACTAGGAATGTTATGGTTATAAGCTTGGTGTAGAATATATTGCTGTTTTGGTGTAATATATGAATTAAAATGCTGTAAATTTTTGCTGTTTTGTTGTAACAAGGTCTAAATTGCTGAAATATATAGTTGTTTTGCTGTAAATAGTGTAAGATAATGTTGTTCTACTGTAGTACGGTCTAATTTGCTGAAAAAGCTTGCTGTTTTGCCGTAATATACCGTAAAATGTTGTAAGTTGTTGCTTTTTTGCCGTAATATACTGTACAATGCTGTAAATTGTTGTTGTTTTCCTTTTTTAAGGTCTGAATTGCTGAAAAATCTTGATGTTTGGCTGTAATATGGTGTAAAATGTTGTAAAATATTGCTGTTTGGCTGTAATATGGGGTAGAATGCTGTAAAATGTTGCTGTTTTGGTGTAGTATGGTCTGAATTGCAGAAAAATCTTGCTGTTTTGCTGTAATATGGGGTAAAATGCTGTAAGTTGTCGCTATTTTGCTGTGTTATGGTCTAAATTGCTGATAAATCTTGCTGTTTTACTAGAATAGAGTGTAAAGTGCTGTAAAAATGTTGCTGTTTTAGTGTAAAATGCTGTAACTATTTGCTGTTTTCCCGAACTATGCTGTAACTTACTAAATGTATTTTTGTATTGCAGAAATATGTTGTAAATGTCCATGTTATCTGTAAATTGTTGATAATATAGTGTGAAATGCTGTCAAATAATGTTGTCCTGGTATAAAATGATGCAATATGATGTGGTTTTTATCAATTGATTCAAAACCCTAAACCCCATTATTCATTTTGTTTAGTTGTAAAAATTGGTTCAAAACCCTAAACCCTATTATTCTTTTTGTTTAGTTGTAGAAATGGCGGAAGACGGATTCTCAGGGGATAAGCTTTTTAATCAGGGTGTTTCATATACATACAATGACATAATATTTCTCCCTGGTTATATCGGATTCTCAACCGATGAAGTTCAACTTAGTACTAAGCTTACTAAGAATATCCATTTGTCTCTCCCTTGTGTCTCCTCACCGATGGACACCGTTACGGAGTCACACATGGCCGTTTCCATGGCGGCTCTTGGAGGGATTGGTATTTTGCATTACAACAATACCCCTGCGGAGCAATTTTCCCAGTTATGTTGTGCTAAGTCCCGTCGTATTCCTTTTGTGTCTGATTTTGAGATTAGGTCTCCATCGGATTCTATTGATTCTGAGGAGGATTTCGGTTCTTCTAGTGTGATCTTGGTTACGGAATCAGGGAATCGAAAGTCCAAGTTTTTGGGGTATGTGTTGAAGTCTGAGTGGGTGGAGTTGAAGAATAAGGAGAACAGGGTTGGAGATTATATGTCCAAGTTGGATTATTCGGTGCCTTGTAGTTATGACTTGGATCAAATTGCCGGGTTTTTGGGAGATAAAGGGCTTAACTTGGTGCCAACAGTGAGGGAGCGTGATGGCGAGGTTGTGGATTTGGTCACTATGGAAGATATAGAAAGGATTCAAGAATTTCCTAAGAGAGGTTTGCCATCGTTAGGGTCTAATGGAGAGTTTTTGGTTGGAGCTGCAATAGGGACCCGCGAGTCGGACAAGGAGAGGTTAGAATATTTAGTCAAGGGTGGAGCTGATGTTGTGGTGTTGGATAGCTCTCAAGGATATTCAAAATATCAGGAGGATATGATCAAGTACATAAAGCTGACATACCCTAACCTAGAGGTTATTGGGGGGAATGTGGTGTCTATGAACCAAGCCCAAGGTCTGATTCAAGCGGGAGTTGATGGACTTAGGGTTGGCATGGGATCTGGATCAATCTGTACCACCCAAGAGGTCTGCGCTGTTGGCCGAGGACAGGTAAACCGTGATTTATTTCCATCAAACTAGTTTTGCACATAAACTTATTTCGGTTGGTCACTGGTTTCGTGCATAAACTTGTTCTAGTCTCAGGATTTTGGATGGTTTCACTTGTTATGGACTCTTCAATAAATCTACTGTTCTTTTGCTTACTGTTATGCGATCGATACAACTGAATAAAAAAGAGATCCTCTGTGCCCATTTATTACTCTGCTGCTATATAAGATTGCATAATGTTTGAGGATAATTTTCTAGCCCACATTTTATCGGGAGAACCTTTTGAATTGTTGTGTTGCTGCCGTTGTAATTTCAGTCTCAGATGATGAGTAATTGAGTATACTTGTCTATGTGAATCGGTCTTTACTTACTCCGTATAATTTATTCTCGTATAGAGTTTCCTACTGCTGAGAATGTTAATTGTTGCTGGCAAGTTCAATTAGACTGACTTATCTCTCACTTTGAAAAGATTTGTCATTTGAGGAGTCTAATCTGGCAGGTTTTACGCCTCACATGAAAGTTGGCTTCAGGTTTTGGTATTGAAGTTGCATGATTGGAGTCTTGTTATTAAACTGCTACATGCAATTACCTTTCTTAAGCTATTTTTTATATCTTTATTTCGAAATTCTACTCTAATATTGATAACTATTATTAACACTACAATCATTTTTCTCGGATGTTAGGCTACTGCGGTATACAAAGTTTCGTGTCTTGCCTTCCAGAGTGGTGTGCCTGTCATCGCTGATGGAGGAATATCGAATTCCGGACACATTGTTAGGGCCTTGGCGCTTGGGGCATCTACTGTGATGATGGGTAGTTTTCTGGCTGGTAGTACTGAGGCTCCTGGTGCTTATGTGTATCAGGTATGTCTTACTCGGTAGTTGTCTTCCTTAATACGGAGTAGCTTGCAATTGGACTGAAATACTTCCAGGACATAAACAATTCATTTCTCTAACATATGCAGTGTAGTATATTAAGCCACCTCTTTTAATTCACGCAACATTGTCATTCATTCATTCATTAGTTGATACCTAGTGCCGACAAAGAGGCTTCCACTTCAACTAGGGCGGCAATGGTAAGGAAAGTTAAACGTATGCAGAATATATGCAGCCTTTCATTGTCAGTAACAAAGATTGGTTTTTTCCCAGTGACCAAAATCACCATAACAGGGCGACCATCTACCACATATAAAAAGCAACACAAACCGTTTTATCTCCATTTTGATTTAGTACCTTACATCCTAGAACTGAAACAATGATGTCTTTGGCCCATCGGAATAGACTAACAAGACGTTGAAATCATAGAGTGGCCATCTTTGGATGACTCAAAATAAAAATTGCATTGGCCCACTCGGACTTCACAATATATGAATGCATACACTTTGATGAATAATTTTGCATCATTCCATCATATTTCAAAGACAGAGACTCATGGCGGCTGTGAGTTTTTTCTCCATAGCAATGGTCATTGTATTTGCATGATTAGTTAAGTCATAAAAATGACTGGTAAATTGACTTATGTGAACTTATGTTGGACAACAGAATGGCCGTCGTGTGAAAAAGTACCGAGGCATGGGATCTCTAGAAGCGATGACTCAAGGAAGTGATCAACGTTATCTCGGTGACAAGTCTAAGCTCAAGGTTGCTCAAGGCGTCGTGGGAGCAGTTGCGGACAAGGGTTCCATTTTAAAGTTCATCCCCTATAATATGCACGCTGTCAAACAAGGATTCCAAGATATGGGAGTCTCTTCTATTCAGTCTGCCCATGAGCTGCTAAGATCTAGTGTGTTGAGACTAGAGGTACGGTTTGCTTTCTTCACTAACACCTTGTTTCATTTGTCTACAATAACACTCTCAAACTGGGTCGACTAATAAATCATCATCTGAAACCGTCAATAGAGGGTGATCAAATAGGCCAGACACATGATGTTATTCCGTCTCTACTGAATGCAAGATTGAGAACAGAGATTGTAATAAAAACTTCAATCCAGAGTCCTGGGCCCTGGGGGATATTATTTGTTTTCAGAACCTTCTGCTTATAATCTGATTTTCTTTCCTTTTTTTCTCGTCTGATTTCATTTGTTTTTTTTTCCTCGATTTGACAATTCTTGCTGTATTATTTTTCACGTCTCTTTGTTTTTGTTAATTTTCTTTTATATTGGTTGAAGGTTAATAAAGCCGTTGAATGTTCTTGTGTAGGTTCGAACTGGTGCTGCACAAACTGAAGGTGGAGTTCATGATTTGGTCTCTTGTGAGAAAAAGGCTTTTTAAATCTTGTGTTGTAGGAATTATATATATGCAGAGCTGCACAGCATGCATATTTGCCTCCGAAAATGATTCCCTTGTAGCTCGAGAATGGGAATGTAGCTAGTCTTGTGTGTTGTAGAACAAAATGATTCAAGTCAAATCTATTTGCCATAAAGCCTGCCTTTTTCTTATTTACTCCGTATTTGCTCTCATCCCAAAATGTGTATTATTTTGACATTTAAAAAGGATAAATGAATAAACCATGAAAAATATTGCAAATTCTTATTTCAGACAGACCATTTTCGTCTGAAAAATATGAAGAGATTATGTTGTCCCTTTTTGATTTTGATAAAATGGAACCACAACTTATAATGGTTACATCTAACTGTAAAGTGGTTACAAAATCCCGTCTTATTGCTTTAGACCAAAATGGTCCGTCTGAAGCAAGACTAACTGGAAAAATATTTCCGTCATAAATATTTAAATTCATTATTTATCAAACTTGAGATGTTACGAGATAAATCGAATGAATTGTCAGGTATTTAGGCAAAACCTATTTATCACAAGTTCTTTTATTTGAATATCCAAAAAGTTTGCCAAAAACATTCATGGTTCAAATGGGATCATGAAGAATTGACTTGACAACATTCTTAAGCTCATCGGAAGTGAACCCATCATCCTTTAAATAGAAGAAGTGTACCACCTTGCACATTTTCCAAAACACCTCTTTGCATTCTCTGGGAACTCCGTCGTTGTCGTCGGTGCTCAAAACCCATCTTAGAAGCTCTCCCCGTTTATCGCCAATCATTTGTTTAAACTCTTTGATAGCACCGTCCTTACTGACAGAACCTTTGCTGTGAAGAAGCCGCAATGAGATAGCATTCAATTTTCCATCCTCTGATTCCCTCTGGAAAAAACAGCCATGACGTTTTAGCCTTGTGTCTTTGCTTGGGCATATAGATTATATCATAGGTGAGATTACAACAGACCAGTTTATAAGGTCAGTTTGGGCCACGTCTTTTTTAGTACGCCTGCAGTTGGGTTTGGCTAGGGACATTTTAGGGTGGTAAAGTTCGGGTTGGTTGGGTTGGACAGGCTCAATTCAGAATTTAGGACACATTTGCGTTATTCTGTTTGCGCATGAGTCCGCTAGGTCTTGGTGATACTCATTCCTTGGGTTTAAGTCCACCAGCATAAAAAATGGTCCTTATGGCCGTTACACCGAAAAAGGAAGTATAATGAAGACGGGAAATCTACCTGAAAGCCTTGGATATCGTTGAGAAGACGCCCACAACTGCTCATAAGTTCAAAAAGCCTTTGGTAGTCGGCACTTCTGATAACCTTTTCCGATAGCTTGGGACCAATGAAATAGAGAGCTGGTAGAACAATCGGTCCCAAAGCAAAAGAAATATACGCATTTGCCATGTACTCTTCCATTGTAGGCACTGATTTGTTCCTTGACATTTCGGCTTCCATCCACATTGACTTCATGAGGCTCAGCCACTGCATAATCACCTCTGATATGTAAGTAAATAATTATGGAAGAAAAAGATGAAAACCTGCAAATACGCTCAAAGAGTAGTCGCGACAAACGTGGCCAGAAATATTAATACTGGTTGTGGCCTGTGGACTACTTTCAAACAAAAAGCTTAACAGCCACAATCTGAAAAAAAACGACCTAAAGGTCCCAACCGGTGACTTGATAACAATGCACTCGAATGACAGAACACGTAATAACATAACCAGAAGGACCAGTTTGCCAGGTCTACTAAAAACACAGTCTTTGGGCCGAAGTCTCACAATTTCAACTAGGTGTTTCGTGACATCACGATCTTGCCATTCCCGTGCTTTCTGCCCTATTTCGTAAATTGAGTCTTTAACTGCAGAAAATACAATTTCCACATTCTCGAACAGGCTGCGGTTGACTTGTTCTCGCCCCACCTGTCAATTGAAGCGCATTTAACAATTCAGAGACAAACAGGGCTAGAAGACTCAAATTGGAAAGAGGTGAAGACTTACTCTTCGAGTAACTGTATAAGATTAAGCTGCTCTTCTGCACAACTCCCAACATCAAAGAAATCGTCAACAACAGTAGTCAAGACACCGTTCTTGGCCCATGATATGCGCGCCTCTGCCAGTTCTGGGGCGAACATTGTTGCTGCACCTGAGAAGTAGCAGTAGCCTAGTTTCTACCTTGAAAAGGTTAGCTTGTCTAATTTACTCTCTAAAACCCACCTGCTTTCCAATTAACAAAACTTAAATGAATCTAGAGAAAGAGAGCTCCTGTGCTTAAATTGGTGTCGTTTTATAATTTATACCTTTGAAGTTGCATAAATTCGTCTTTCTGTATGGATTGACAGTAGTTGAAATCATCCTGTGCTAGTTGTAACAGATCTTGGTAAAAAAAGTTAGAGCATCTGTAATAACATCTCTTTGTCAAACGTTACTGTAAAGTCAAGTTCTTAGTAAAATGAACGCATTACAATCCCTTCAGCTTCCGATGTCAACTGGTGACATCAATGAGGAGTGATACTCATGACATGGTTTCAAACCTCGTAGGCTCGTATCATCAAAATATATACAATAATGGGAAAAATGGTAGACATGCCTTAAAGAGGATTTTAAAACTCTAGTTCCATCCCAATCATGATTTTTGATGTACATGCTGTTCTCTATGCGATCCAAGTTCGCATGGTATGGAATCTTCAGGGTGTCGGCTATCTGAAATGGAAAGACGGTACCCGGGGATGAACTATATGACATGGATTCATTATAGGAATGAGAAATGACAAATCAGTACACTAGAAGAGGTACCTCTTGCATTACATTTTTCCTGCGGTTGTTTGCTTGTGTTAGATGATCTGTGATTTGCCCTTCAAGAAAATGCCTGCAGTCTAATATATTTTTATCTAGGTAAGATTCATGAGCATATAATTTCATCTGTGATGCCCTAAAGAGTTCTAGAACGGATCTAGTTTCCTCCAAGCTTCCTCCGAATTCACTAATGCAGCTGTTTTTGTCAGCCAAGAGTTCTGCACAAACAAGACTAAAATAAATATTTAACCAAAAGATATACTCGTACAAAAATCAAAATTTTAAAAGTAATATGATGAGTAGATGAGAGGGCATGCCTGAAGAGACATCATATCCATGCTGGCGTAACAGCCGAAATGCCAACATACATGCACTGAAATCGGAATATATGTCTTCATGTCCTTCCTTCCACTGTCTGCGCAAATAATATGTTGTAGATGATGAAGAATAAAAAAACAGAAAACAAAGAAATAACACATTTCTTTTTTCAGTGGAACCGAAGACTCGTTCTTTGGCTTTGATTCTTAGAATTTGATGGATTAAAGCAACAGCACTTGCAGAATCGTACTTGTTTCTTGTTAAGTGAGGTGGGAGTCAATTGACGTAATTCTAGAAGCTATTTTCAGTATGGGTCATTTGTAAACAATCAGACACCCTTGTCTAGCCATAGACGGGAGCCTTAGAGAAAATCGCGTAATGTTGTTTAAAACCAAGCAGCACCATCACAGATATTCCATAACTATATCCCCTTAGAGTAATATTTCTCATTTTCTTTAAATCCTCCTACGGTCCGCCCTTGTAACTATATTTTTTTCCCCTTAAGGCTCCTTTCACAGCCAAAGAAATTAGAAAATAGTTTCGAAAATAATAGAATAAAAATTCATGTTTTCCTTAAAATGTAGTTCAGGATCTTCATATATAGTTCAGGATCTTACCTAAACGTTTCATTCAAGACTTGACTAATGTTTTCATTAAAATGCCTGCTAATTCCCATTTTTTCCAGGATGTCAACCATGTATAGTCGAAAATATGCATCAGCAGGGTATAAAGTTGGAACTGAAATGGCCACAAAAAAAAGCATTGGTATAGAGCCTGATATTATATTATGTAGTGAAAAGAAAAACACAAGAAAACTATAACAGCAAACCTGCATTTCCGAATTTTTGCAAGACCGAGCAAAGATAGCTATGACAATGTGAATCTTTGAGCTCGGTAAAAGCTGCTGCGGTGGTAGATGGCGAATTGAATAAGGACCCATTCTTCTGTTGATATGCCATTACCATTCCCCAATCTTGTGGTTTTCCTAGTGCTTCTGATATATATGCCATATTCAAGTTTCTGAAGCTAGCAGACTGTCCTTGGATTCTAAAAGGAATTTGGTGAAACGAACAAAGTCGATTACACCTGAGAAACTATACACCTTCTGCTCTATTTTAAATCGGAATAAAATCTTTTCCAAAATGGTTGATTAATGAATGAAAATGGAGAGGATCATTGCTCGCCTAGAGGAAGGGGACACTTACTAAATCCTTAAAATGATGATTCAAATCCCTTAACAAGAACTCAATAATTACCAACTCTGTAAATACACCCCATGTTTTCAGAGCAAGTACACAAAGCTAACGTGGATGAAAGGATGTCTTTGCCTAGTGAAGGATCTAACTGATTTTGCAGTATCCATTCTAGACTACCCAGAAAACAAGGAGTACTTGGAGAAGTTAGGGAAGGGGACATTGCTACCCCTACCCACGCAGTATCATATGCTGAAACTGAATGTTGGGCTTTTTGAAACATTTGTCTGATCTTTTCTTTGGCATCCTCATTCCTCAAAGCTCTGCATATACAGTTTTTAAACTACATTAAGTCTTGTTTGAGATGATCGTACATATGAGATCAAGTCAAATAGTTTTACAATTAAACTGACAGATTCTTGTTACCTGTATGGTGTCGATAGCTGATCGGTTTGTAGCCACGACCTTTCCAAAGGAACCTGCTTCATCACAAGAATTGAGCAATGGTGACAAGTTAAGAAAGAAACTTCAACGAGGGAACGGAGTACAAGATGAAACAAGCTCACACGAAGATGGACGTTGGTAAAGAAAGAACCTGCCGGAAACCGAGTCGGAGATGGTGGCGTGGGTAGAAGATGGACGTTGATGTTGCTGATTTAAGTGTCATCAATCATTTAAGTATAATTGGATATCGTGGTAGAAATCATACGGAAGCTCGTAACGTTATAATATGGTTTGGGAGTGTGGAGTACACGTTCGTATATAAATCAATTATCGAGCTAACGGGATGTACGGAATAAAAGAATTAATATGCAAAGACGCATTGAGACAAAATCTCAATTATATGAACTGTGATTTAGTCGATCGACTGGATTTTTGGTCGATCGACTAAATCGAAGATTGCAAGTTTTTTGACTTTGATCGATCGAGTAGTTTTGTTACTCGACCAACTTAATCTGCTCGATCGAGCTCTTTAATTTACTCGATCGAGTGGTTTGTCAGTCGATCGAGTAGTTTTGTTACTCGACCAACAAAATGTTCTTGTTCATTGAAATACTCTACATGACTTTTGACTGATATGTCATAGGGTGCAAACTCTTCTATAAATAGAAGGAAGCACATCATAATCAAATACAACAAATATTTCAGATTTCTACTATCTACTAATCTTACAAAACAGAAAAAGTTTTCTTTGTTTCTAGCCTAAGATTCAAAGGTCAGTGTAGTTTTATCCTAGGATTGATTTCGTGGTAACCTTAGGCTTATAAGGGGCGAAATACTTTCTAAGGAGTGCAGTACTTTGCGACTCTACATTTATCCAAGCACCAATCTTTCTATTTTCATCCTGTTTGTTTCACTATATATAGTCCCATATTATACAACATTTTTAGAAAGTATTTACATTATATTGTGACTCTATCATGGATGATGTGAAAGGAAAAAGTAAGTTTGAGATACTGGAAAAATTTGAAGGAATTGATTTTCGAAGATGGCAGAAGAAAATGCACTTCAAACTTTCTCACTTGAAAGTTGCCTATGTGATTACTACTCCATGTCCTCCGGAACCGGAAGACGATCAGGCTATTGATGCCCTCCGTAGGAAGGCTAAGTGGGAGAATGATGATTGTTTTGGTAAAAAATATACCGGTAGGATCTTGTTAAGGTCGGGTCAAAATGATCAATTAGGTTAGCTATTTAGTTGCGACGATTGATTGACGTAAGTGATAAATAAAAAGACAAACCAACGTAAAGAAGAAAATGAACACACGAGAATTGGTGACGCGGAAACCCAAATTGGGAAAAACCGCGGGGGGAGTCGGAATCCCGCCAAATATTATGCTATGAATTATTTGTAGGGGAGTAAGCGAGAACGTAAAGGAAAAGGTACAATAAATTGATAATTTTATGCCGTGATAGTGTAGGAGGATGAGTATGGATGTGTGTCGAGATCTCCTCCTTCTTGCCTCTGCCGTTTCCTTTTATAGAATATTCCCAACCCTAATTCTTCCTCCCGTTGGCCTCCAACTCCTCCTCCTAAAATCCCTCAACTTCCCTAATTTCATGGGCTTTGTTAGTTGACCCATTCTCATTCCTCTTGGCTGGTTCCTGACTGGGAGTCATAGTGTGTTTCTTTGTACTTCTTGCTGAATCATTGATCCGTTCCCCCTGCTCTGCTCCAACTGTGGGCTGCCACATGGCCCACTAAATTTTGACTGAAAATGACCCAAACAATTACCCCCAAGAAGTTGACACTCATTGCATCCCACCGTAATGATGGTAACTTCTTCTACCAGGAGTCACGTCCCATCAACTAACTTCCCTTACTCAACCCACCAACTACCCCCCACTTTCTTATATTCCCAATAACCACTTCCCCCAATCCGTTTACCCCCATCATCCCACTTTCCCAACCGGCACCACACCACTCCCTCCTTCCCCTTCTACAAATAACCCTTCACTTTCTTTGACTTCCCACTATTTTTCATACCCCTTTCTTTCGTCATCCTCGCCGCTCCAGGTACTACTTCTATCTTCAATATGGAGAATTTAGATCACCCCCACTCTTCCCCATCTCCGTCTTCTCCTTCGCCCGACCCCGACGTCTTCACCCCCACGGGAATCCTCCGTGAGCAATACTCGAGCGATTCCTGCTATTCCCACACTGACCTCGTGGAAGTACGGAGGCGGTTCGGTCTGGGCGAAGGGGTTGAGATCCACTTTCCTCTGCCCGGCGAGAGCGCCGACTCCCGTCGTCCAGGTTGGACTTGCCTCTTCGATTACCCATTTCTCTTGGGTTTAGTCTTCCCTTTGCCTCTCTTGATTCAGAGGTTTCTGGCTTTCAACAAACTGGCGACTTGCCAAGTTATGCCTCATGCATGGCGAGTCCTGGTTTCCTTGTGCACTTTAGATGAGAATCATCAATTAAACATGGGTTTTGGAGAGTTCGCGGCCCTGTATACCTACCGATCTTTGGGTCATGGTTTGGTGACCCTCCGTGCTCGTGATTCCAAGAATATTGCCATATTCCTTCCTCCTAAAGTGAGGGATGAGGGGTGGTTCAAGCGCTTTATTTTTGTGAAAATTAGTTCCATTACTCCCACCCCTGACTATCTGTTTGATAAATGGTGTCTGGTGGCAGGTATTTCTCGTGGACGCTCTCTTTTCTTCTATTTTCCGACTCACCCGTCTTACTTGCTTCTTCTTTCAGATTTGGTTCAGCCTGCTCCCACTACAGATTTCGCCGTGCTCACTAAGTTCTTCAGCTTGCCTCCTTGTGAGAGGACATTTCCGCTCCTTCTGGAAGGCAAAATAGCTGGTACATCGGAGGATCCGCTGAGGGTTGACAGCGAGGAGGAAGAGGGCATTGAAGAGGACGCTGAATCAGAAGGGGAGTCTCACCATACTGTCGGGCAGAACCAAGAGCAACCAGCAATGTCGTCAGGTACATTATTGCCCCCCTGATTGGACCTCAGTGGTTCCTTCTGACATACCTCCTGACCTCTGGGCTCCTGTTGTTTCTGCAGCTCGATCCTCATTTTCCCTGGACTCAGTGATGGAGAGGAGGAAGCGGAGACTCACCCCTCCTGGACCTCAATCAGATCCTAAGAGGGCTACCGGTATGACTCCAAGGCCGCCCGTTGTTCTTAATCCTGCCTCTCCTCAGTCTTCTGCGCCTCCTCGGCCTCCTGTTCCTGGAACCACCAATATTCTTCGTTTTCCCAGAGGTTATGGGGGTAGTTCTGATAGCCCCTTGTGGCCTCAGTTGGAACAGCTTCTGCTTCCAGGGCCTAGTCGCTTACTCGCCTCCCAACCCCTACCAGAGTTGCTGAGCAATGCCGTGGAGGCGGATTTCATGGTAAGAATGACCTCTTCGCGTGCTTCAACCTTTTTCTCCGGATGGCTTGTCCTAATTGTCTGCTTGTGCTTCTTTCAGAGTTTACAAAGGAGCCTCTTCTTCAAAAAGGAAGTGGCTCGCCTAATGAAGGAGGTGAATAGTTTTAAGGAACAGAACGAGGCCCTGCAGGCTCGGCTTTCAGATGCTATGGGCGAAAAGAAGGCGGCCCAAGACCAGCTGGCCCGTACTCAGGAGGTCAACTGCTCTCTCATTACGGGTCTTAAGGTGGCTGAAGGTCAGGCCCTTGCTTTGAAGAAGCTTCTCCTTGACTCTTTGCTTTATGCCACCTGGGAGTCCAAGATCCAACGTATCAAGGAGTTCCAGGCTGGGCAACACCTGGAATGGGACCTGGAGGAGGAAGAACGCCTGTTTGCTGAAGCTTTCCCGTCCAAGCCCGACTTGAGCATCCTGGGTGACATGGAGGTCTCTGATGGTGAGGAGGAAGCGGGGTGTTCTCAGGGGCCAGATGCTACTTTGGAGTCTGGGGCTGTTCCTGCTGGGGAGACCGTTCCAGCTAGGGAAGAGACTCCTGCTGAATGGGCCATTCCTACAGGATGGGCTGCCCCAGTGGAGGGAAGGAGTCATGCTGATGAAGGTGTTCCTGCAGAAGATGTTGGGCTTGCAGGAAGGGATATGCCTGCAGCAGGAAATGCTGGTGTTCCTCCTGATGCCTCTTTATCTGCAGCAGATTAAGCGTTTTGTAGTTAATGTTGTTTGTCTTGTGGTTTGTAACCCATGGGGCCTCTTGTTTTGGACACTTTGTTTTTATCTTTTGCTTGTAAGATGCTATGCCCCCTGGTTAGGGTTTTTAATTTCGCATGTTTAATTTTGAATGCGTTTGTCGGTGACTTACTGTGTGTGGCGCGCCTTTTTTGTTGGGAGTACATTGATTTTGTAGGAAATGTACTGCGGATGTTGGCCGGCAGGACTTTAGATGGTGGCTCTGGGGATTTGTTTGCCCTTGCTTTTGAGTGCCACGCTATGTTGTGGTGCTTTTGCTGGTACTGGGGTCTTGTTGCCCTGATGAAATACTACGAATGGTTTCCTCTTGTCCAGGCGCACGCTGTCGTTCCTGCAGGAATGAGGTGTTGCTCGTCCTGTTTTACTTTGGACTGCCAGGAGGTTAGGCTAGTAGGCTCTTGAGTATCCCCAGGGTTTAGGCCACAAAAATACTTGTGTTCCCAGACCCAAATATATGTGTGCTTACCCCCAGGATTTTTACCCAAGTGTAGGGGAGTCAGAAAAAGTGCGAGAAAAAAGGAAAGAGAGAGGAATAAAGAAAAAACAAAAAGGAAATAAAGGAAATGAAAAGGAAATGGAAAACAAAAAGGAAATAAACGAAAAGAAAAAACAATTTTATAGAAAAACAGATTTTGGGGAAAAAACAAAAAGGAACTAAAGAAGGAACACCAAAAAGTTATGTCTAACCTGTGGGGCAGCTTTTCCTGGCAGTACCTGCTGTTTGTAGTGATCTAGGCAGCGCCCCTAGATGTGGTATTTCTTTAGGTGGATGATGTTCCAAGGTTTGTGGATGAGTTGCCCCTCCATAGTCATGAGTTGGTAGGCTCCGTTACCTACTATGTTTTCGACCTGGTAAGGTCCTTCCCAGTTGTAAGCGAATTTTCCGGCCTGGTGGTTTTTGGTGTTCTGAAATACTTTCCGGAGAACCAGGTCCCCTACTTGGAGGACCCTGATCCTGACGTTCTTGTTGTAACTTCTGGCGGCGGTTTGCTTATAGGCGGCCAGTCGTATGGCTGAGCTGGATCGCAGCTCGTCTACTGTGTCTAGGCTGTTTGCCATTTCTGCCTGGTTTCTATCTTCGGTGATGCAGCCGTACCTGTGTGTCGGTATTCTGACTTCTGAGGGTATTACTGCCTCTGCCCCGTACACTAAGCTGAACGGGGTCTGCCCTGTTGCTACCTTGGGTGTTGTTCTATCAGCCCATAGGACTAGGGGAAGCTCGTCTGCCCATTTACCCCCTATTTCTTCCAGCCTCTTTTTCAAGTTGTCCATTACTATTTTGTTACTGGATTCTGCCTGCCCGTTGGATTGAGGGTTTCTGGGGGTAGATTTGTGTAGCGAGATGTTCCACCTGTCGCAAAATGCTTTTGTTCTACCTGATATAAATTGGGATCCATTGTCGCATACGATTTCCGAGGGTATGCCGAACCTGCATATTATATTACGCTTGATGAATGAGATGACTTGTTTTTCTGTTACCTGGGGGAACGCTTCTGCCTCAATCCATTTAGAAAAGTAGTCTGTCATTGCTAACATGAAGACTTTGTTTCCCGGTGCTCTTGGTAGCTTTCCTACTATATCCATCCCCCACTTCATGAAGGGCCAGGGGGAGATTACGGGGTGTAGGGGTTCTGCGGGTTGATGGCGCACTGCTGCATGCCTCTGGCATGCATCGCATCTTCTGACGTATTGCATTGCATCTTTACGCATGGTTGGCCAGAAGTACCCCTGTCGTAGCGCTTTATTGGATAAGCTCCTGCCCCCTGCATGATTTCCACATTCTCCACTGTGGAGGTCATGCATTACTGAGCGTGCTTCCTCACTCTTTAGGCATCGTAGGTATGGACCCGCCAAGGATTTCCTGAATAAGATGTTATCGATTAATACAAATCTCGAAGCTTTCATTTTGAAACTTCTTACCTCCTTTTTGTCTGCTGGCAGGATGTCGTTTTGCAGCCAGTCATGGTATGGCTTGCGCCAGTCGGTGTCCCCCTCTGTGCCGCTGGTCGCGCAGAGGATTTCTGCCCTCTGGGCTGTCCATATCTTCTCTTCCTGTTTGCTGTCCTCCTGTGATTCTTTCCGTATTGCTGGCTCTAGTACGTGCACTATGGGTATTGTGGAGATCGTACCTGGTTTGAAAGTTGCCCCCAGGGTGGCTAGGGCGTCTGCCTCGACGTTTAGGTCCCTGGGTATTTGTTTTAGGACAAACGCTGCGAAGCGTCCTGCCCGCTCTTTGGCTACCTTCAGGTAGGCCATCATTTTCGAATCCCTTGCTGCATACGAATCATTTATATGATTAACAATAAGTAAAGAATCACTACATACCTCTATATTCTGCACATTTAGGTCTAGGGCCAGTTGCAGCCCTAGGATTAGCGCTTCGTATTCTGCCTCGTTGTTGGTTGCCTTGAATTCGCACCGTACTGCTTGTACAATGATGTCTCCCTGTGGGGATCTGAGGACCAGACCGACTCCTGTCCCTCTCATATTTGAGGCCCCATCTACATGTAGTGTCCACCTTTGTTTTTCCTTACCTTCCTTTAGAGCCAAGATATCTTGTTCCACCTGGGTCTGCAGGGTTGGGCTGAAGTCTGATATGAAGTCTGCCAGGGCTTGTGATTTTATTGCTGTTCGCGGCTCAAACTTGAGGTCGAAGCCACTCAGGTGGACGGACCATTTTGCCATCCTACCCGACAATTCTGGTTTTCTCATGATGGTTTTTAGGGGATGGTTCGTGACTACCACGACTGTGTGTGCTTCGAAATAGGGCCGCAGTTTATAAGACGCTGTGACCAAGGCTAGAACTAGTTTTTCAAGGGGTACATACCTTGTTTCTGCAGGGAGTAAGGACTTACTGACGTAGTATACTGGCTGCTGTGCCCCCTGATGTTCCCGCACGAGTACGGCGCTGACCGCCATATCTGTAACGGATAAGTATAGGTACAGCTGTTCTCCTGATTCTGGTTTGGAAAGCAGTGGGGGCGTGCTGAGGTAGCTTTTCAGGTCTTTGAAGGCTTTCTCGTGCTCTTCCGTCCAGTCGAACCGCTGGTTCTTCCTGAGAACGTCGTAGAACAGGCGGCATCTGTCAGAAGATCTTGAGATGAATCTGTTTAGGGCGGCTACTCTCCCTGTCAATCTTTGCACGTCTTTGGGTTTTTTGGGGGATTCCAGCTGGAGTATAGCTCGTATTTGCTCCGTGCTTGCCTCGATCCCCCTCTGCGTCACCATGTATCCTAGGAATTTGCCAGCAGAGACACCAAATGTACATTTTAGGGGGTTGAGCTTCATATGATACTCTCTCAGTGTCTTGAAGGTTTCCTCCAGGTGTGTTGTATGCTGGGTGGCCTCCTTTGATTTTACCACCATGTCGTCTATGTAGACTTCCATGGTTTTCCCTATTTGATCCTTGAACATCTTGTTAACCAGTCGTTGGTAGGTAGAGCCTGCATTTTTCAGGCCGAATGGCATGACATTGTAGCAATATAGTCCTCGTTCCGTCCTGAAGGCGGTTTTTTCCTGGTCGCCTGGGTGCATCTTGATTTGGTTGTACCCGCTCCAGGCGTCCAGGAAGGTTAGCATCTCGTGTCCTGCCGTGGCGTCCACCATGGCATCTATGTGCGGTAGGGGGAACGGATCTTTTGGACACGCCTTGTTCAGGTCCGTGAAGTCCACGCATACCCTCCATTTGTTATTTTTCTTTGGGACCACCACTACATTGGATAGCCATTCTGGATATTTTATTTCCCTGATCTTGCCTGCAGACAGCAGATTGTCTACCTCCTGGTTGATCACTTGGTTACGTTCGGGGGCGAACTTCCTCCGTTTCTGCTGGACGGGTCGGTAGCTACTGTCTACGTTCAGGCGGTGTGTGATAACCGCTGGGTCTATGCCTGTCATATCATCATGGGACCACGCAAAGCAATCTATGTTAGTCTGCAAAAGACGAAGTAAGTTTTGGCGGATATTACCTGTGCAGTCCGATCCAATCAGTATTTTCCTCTCCGGGTGCAGCGCATCCAAGTTTACCTCGTCCAGTTCGGCCTGGGGTGGCTCTAGGTACTCTTCCTGGATGTGCTGGCTCTGTAATTGCTATGCAGGCGGACATGCTGTGGCTTTAAGGGCATCCTTATAACAGGTGCGTGCCTCCTCTTGGTCTCCTCGTATCTCTTGTACTCCCCAAGGTGTGGGGAACTTTACGCACTGATGGTATGTTGAGGGTATTGCACGCATCCCATGGATCCACGGCCTGCCAAGGATTACATTGTAAGTTGCAGGACCATCTATAACCAGATAACTTACCTGTTTGTTGATTCCTCCTGCGAAGGTAGGAATGGTGATTTCTCCAAGTGATCGTTTGGTTTCTCCGCTGAAACCCACCAGGGGGACTGTCCTTTGGGACAAGTCTTTCTTGTCGAAGCCCATGTTTCTCAGTGTTTCTAGCATGATGAGGTTCACCGAGCTTCCAGTATCAATGAGGATCTTCTTTACCAGGCAATTTCCTATAGAGAGGCTGATCACCAGGGCGTCGTGGTGTTCTCCCGCTTCGTGCGCATCTGCTTCCTCGAAGGTTACTGATGGGAGGTCCAGGCGCTGTATTCTGCAGGATATCTCGGGTCTATCCCCCTTTGTCTCCGTGGCGTGCCGCTTGGCAGCGGAGTAGGTCAATCCACAGAGTTCTGAGCCTCCTGTAATAACATTCACAACTCTAGAGCACAAAGGAGGGGGAGAGGGCAGAACCTGTTCAGTAGCGTTGACTTTGTTGGACCTTGTCCCCCTAGGTAGTAGGTGGTCCAGGTAGCCTGCTTTATGGAGGTGCCGCACTTCCTTCCTTAGTCCGACACAATCTTCGGTGTTGTGCCCGATGTCGTTGTGGAAATCGCACTTCCTGCTTCCATCCCTCCTGTCTGGCTCCCTTCCAGTTGTCTTTTTAGGCCACCTTACTCGTCCGCCTAGCTCTCGGAGTGCCTTAAGTAATCCTGCGAGACCTGTGGAGAACCCATATTCACTTACCTTGGGAGGAAGATTCGGATCGTTCCTCCAATCGCTGTCTCCTGTCACTTTGTAGATGTTATTCCGGCTGTAGGGTTTTGATCTTTCGTGCCTCTTGTCAGTGTTCGCCTTCCTGCTGTACCTGTCGTTGTCGTAGAGGTCCCTCCTGGATTCGTCCTCCTCCAGCCGGATTGCTGCCATTGCCTTTGCTTGGACGTCCTCGAAGGTCGTGCAGGGATATTTAGTGATGTCTTTGTATAGGTCGGAGTCCTGGTGGAGCCCTTGCCGGAATGCTTCGATCGCCGTTGCTACGTCACACCGGGGAATGGAGACTTTCTCTCTATTGAACCGGTTCAGGAAGTCCCGTGTCGATTCTTCCTGCCTTTGTACCAACCGGTACAGGTCGCTGGTTTGTTTTTCTGGTTTCCTGCTGCTTGCGAACTGTTGATTGAAGGCATTCACCAGGTCGGCGAATGAACCAATCCGTCCATTGGGTAGACTCACAAACCATTGCAGTGCTGCTCCCGAGAGTGTGGATCCGAACCCCTTGCACATGCAGGCTTCCTTCAAGGGCCCCGTTGCCGTAACCACCATCATTTTTTGCTTATACTGGTTGATGTGGTCTAGAGGGTCAGCTGTTCCATCATACAGGGTCATGGTAGGAGGCTTGAATCCCTTAGGTACGCTGACAAGGGCTATGCCGTCAGTGAAAGGAGAATCAGCATAGCTTTCCTGGGCAGCCTTCTCGAGGGGTGCTGGCATTCCGGGCACTCTGCTGAGTAGGGTCCTTATTTCGTGGAGTTGTTGTTCCACCAGACTGGATGTTCCTGCAGATTGGTTAGACGGAAACGAGGAGAAATCAAAGGGATGGCTTACCCCTGAGGTTAATCCTGGCGTGCAGCCTGCCTGGTAGTTGTTCAGGGGTGTTGCGTTGACGATTGATCCAAGTTGATCCGTTGGCATTCGTTGGGGTCCCGTTCCTGCATCAAAAATTGAGTTAAATACCGAGGACCCGACAACTAATGGGTTACCTGTTACTGGTGTGGTGACGCCGATAGTGGGCAGCGGAATAGGTGTCTGCAGCCTGGGCGTTGGTGGCTCCACTCCTCCCAAGTCAAGTCGGGTAACTAGTTCCTGTGGTACCATCCGCCAGGGTGCTTCTTCAGAGGGTCCTTGTAGCAGGGAGGCGGACAGTCGCTGTGTCTGTGGTGGTTGAACCATTGCATCGACTCTCTCCCTTAGGATTCTGTTATCCTGCCGCAGGCCTTTCACGGCTTGCCTAAGATCGCTCATTCCCTGGAGGAGCGCTTGAACAGCATCTGGGGGTAGAGTTCCCACTGGGGGCGGTGCTTCTGTTCCGGGGCCTCTGGTGGCTGCCCTGCCCTGGCTGCTTCCCTGGAGGGGTGCCGCCGGCGCTGGGAGGATTGGTTCTCGGGTACCTGCTCCTCCGGGGGCTGGTGATGGCCTCGACCCTTCGGACACGCTCCTTGTGGGCGCACTGGCAAGAGTTGTCCTGCTTGTGGGATTCTGGGGGGCCGTGGTCCCTAGCGGGATTGCTGGCGACTGGACTGCTGATGTCGGCATACTGGGCATGCTGGTGGAACTTTGGCTGGATACTGTCATCCTGAACGGCTGTTTCTTCCTGACTTGTAGCTAGATTTTGATCACTATGCCCCACGGTGGGCGCCAAATTGTTTTGGTAAAAAATATACCGGTAGGATCTTGTTAAGGTCGGGTCAAAATGATCAATTAGGTTAGCTATTTAGTTGCGACGATTGATTGACGTAAGTGATAAATAAAAAGACAAACCAACGTAAAGAAGAAAATGAACACACGAGAATTGGTGACGCGGAAACCCAAATTGGGAAAAACCGCGGGGGGAGTCGGAATCCCGCCAAATATTATGCTATGAATTATTTGTAGGGGAGTAAGCGAGAACGTAAAGGAAAAGGTACAATAAATTGATAATTTTATGCCGTGATAGTGTAGGAGGATGAGTATGGATGTGTGTCGAGATCCCCTCCTCCTTGCCTCTGCCGTTTCCTTTTATAGAATATTCCCAACCCTAATTCTTCCTCCCGTTGGCCTCCAACTCCTCCTCCTAAAATCCCTCAACTTCCCTAATTTCATGGGCTTTGTTAGTTGACCCATTCTCATTCCTCTTGGCTGGTTCCTGACTGGGAGTCATAGTGTGTTTCTTTGTACTTCTTGCTGAATCATTGATCCGTTCCCCCTGCTCTGCTCCAACTGTGGTCTGCCACATGGCCCACTAAATTTTGACTGAAAATGACCCAAACACTATGGTAGGGGTAGGACCACTAGGCTTATAAAACTCTCTCGTGAGTTTTGACATTGTAGGTTTGACCTTAATTGAACAAGAACACCTTATCTGTTGATATAAGTGCTCATGGGTAATATTTAGACAATGTTTGATATCAAGTAATGATTTATAGGAATGGTGGAAGAGTTTGTGACAATTGGGAATAGTTATAATGAAGATGGTATTTCACTATATGGTAAAATGGTAATGGAGTTGCTTTCTCTCTTATGTGAGAGTGGATTGTTTTTTTGGTTTTTTTTTGGGGCTCATTACGTTTGCATCCCATTACTATCCTATAACAACCACGCCTTTAATGCAATAGGCCGAGTTCTGGTAGAGCGCACATGAGCCGAGTTAGGTTCCATCTTAAACCAATTGATAGTTGCTGGACTAATTAACGAGCTTGTAAGTTAGTTCTCATCTCCCTATTGCTTTGATCGCTTTGGCGGGTCATTTAGTCCATGTTACTTATTACCTAATTTGGTTTAGTTAAATTTGAAGTGCAATGATTCAATTTCTTGATAAATTAGCATTGAAGTTGGTAGTGAAGCTGTAGTATGAGGATGAGATTGTCACTTGGTCAAACTGTATGAGTACTTCGTAATATATCCATGTGATTGAGGTTTTGAAGTTATGATGATACTATTGTGTTTTCACTTCCTTATTAGGAATGTTTGTGAATTATTAATGTGGTCATATAGATCATGCTTTGGAAGTACCCAAGTAGTGAAAAAATGATTTTTTTGTCATGAAGCTTACGCGCAAACTTGAAGCTCTGAATCCAACCAAAGAGCCACTAAAGTCAGATTTACTGAATGGTAAATGGGAGCTCATTTACACCACCTCAACATCCATTCTGCAAACTCAGGTGATCAATTTTATATGCCCTTTTTTTTTATCATACACAGCTTGAGAGTTTCAATCAATTTCAGAGATTTAGAACAGTCGATAGAAGTCCGGGGAACCTTTACTTATCGTCAATTAGAAACTGATTATTCTGTCTTTTCTATTACGACTTAGTTTATGTTGGAATCTAACTTAGGTTTTAATATTTTTGTTCAATCCCTGGAGCAAATTTATTTTGTCAGAGGATCCATTAGACTGTTCATAAATCTAGTTTTGCAAAAACGAGCCTGCTTTTTTTTGTCTCTGTTAGAAAAAGAACCGCATTGGTGTATATCCCTAGAAGTGTGAGTCAAAGTAACATAACTTTCGACCACTCTGTCTACAGCATTGTTTCTTCTAGATATAATTTCACAATGTTTCTTCTTATAAGAATGTCCACAGCATTGTTTCTTCTAGTAGAGAATGAATACATACATCCACTATGTGTAAAGTGTAAGCAGAAATGTAGTCAGAAAGATTAGGTTCTGTTGAAGCACAAAGATTAAAGACATTTCTTTCACAAGCTACTTGCATTAAAAGTTCTAACAAGAAATGTTTTTCCAGCGTAGTCTTTATGAAATACTCACTCGGACTGTACTATGATATGAGCATCATAATAAAGCAACTATATGATGAATTGAGAATTATTGTTACTATGAGTTTGCTCAGAACATGAGACTGAAATGCCGGTCAGTGACCATATTCAGTTTTTGAGACCAGACCCTATGGTTGTGAAGGTGACCTACATTGAAGTGAAAATGGATTATTACTAGAGTTCGAAAGGGTTTGCAGGGCAAAGGCAATTATAGTTTCTCCTGTTCTTTTGTTACGGTTTTGTAAACTGATCATCCAGTTGTATTTTACATTTTTACCAGAGACCCAAGCTCTTAAGATCAAGGGTAAACTATCAAGCGATCAACGCAGACACACTTCGAGCCCAAAACATGGAGAGTTGGCCATTCTTTAATCAGGTAACTTTTGCTTTGTTCTTCCACTTCTAGGACTAGGTGTATATTATGCATTGTTATTTGCTACCTACAAATAATGTCTTAGGCTAGTTTTTAATTAGCAGGTATTTGTAATAAAAGCCTAGTTTTGCAGGGTTTTTTCTCTATCCACTTTTTTTGTGGTAATTCCTTTGTTTACTGTTTAATGAAGTTTCATCGTGCTCACCACTATAATTTTCAGGTAACTGCAGATCTGACGCCAGTAAATTCGAAGAAGGTGGCTGTGAAATTTGATTATTTCAAGATAGGTGGACTGGTAATGTTTACTTCTGTTGAATAATGTTTAGATTCCTCAATTTTTTACACCCATTGCTGTATATACTTTCTGTTGAGCTATGTGAACATGCTGCTCTTTAATTTATTTACACTCTGATCAAGTTCATTGCACCGAAAAACTGATTTTTCCCTAGGCCATGGTGATTTCGCTTATGGAACTTCGGACATTAGTTTTGATGGAGTTACTCCTCCTATCACCAATTGTTCCAAGGATAAACTTTCTTGAGCTTACGAATTTGAACTCTCTCTCTTTATGGAGGTGGGCTAGAGCTTTTTATAGCTCTGTTGCTTGGACTCTTCAATATTACCTTGCCTACCCATGTCGGAACGTGGGTAGGACACTTGGACACTTCATTCTAGACCAAAAACATGATTTCTTTCCATAAAATAGGCAAATCCGACACTTGGACACACACCCTTGTCGGATACTACTAATCAAGTCCAAGCAACATAGGTTTATAGACAGATCGATGGAGGTGGTCCGTACCGCGGTACCGCCTGCTAAAAAGCGGCTTGGACAATGCATTTTCCCAAAATTTATAAATGCCTGGCTCACAAACCCGTCCAAAACCCAGTAACCCGTATACTCATAGGCCAAAAAGTCATGTTTGCCCGGCCCCGCCTGGCCCAAGCCCGCCGATCACCTCTAGTGTGGGCGTGTGGCCAGGCACTTTTCATGAACTTAAACAGGTGCCTCTGCCATTTGTTTACTGCATGAACTGATTTGTTTCATCAAGTCTCTGGTATTGTAACTAGATTTCTTTCATTTGCAGATACCTGTTAAAGCACCGGATAGAGCTCGTGGTTCATTGGAAATAACATACTTAGATGAAGATCTCCGGTACGTTCTCTCTAATAGTGTCAGTTCTGCGTCCCATGTATGCATCTTGTGCTTTAATTATGAATTGACTAGTTGAGCTCAAGTGTGAACTTTATTTAAGGCGGTTGTGTGAGAGATGAAGTCGGAGTTCGTGAGAATAACCTACGAAGTGACTAGCATGGCTTAGACGCCTTGAAAATAACCTACGAAGTATGGAGTAGCATTTCTGAAATTAACAGTCTGTCCATAAAATTGTCAATGCAAAATTCATGATAGCATATCTGGAATCTATAGATTTGAAACATAGTGGTAATTGTTGTGCGATCCCGAGCCATGTACCGGCCGTACCATACCATTAGCCCCTCACCCTCTCATATGCATAGTCTTTTAACATTAGGTACATGCAGTGATGCATCTGTTGTTGTCTAAAGAACTTTTGGCTTAGTAAGTTTGAGTAGCCACGTTCAGAACCGAAGATAAACCTAACGATTTCATTTTTAGTCAACTTATCGTCAAACAAGGGAAAAAGAGTGTTGAGAGGGGAAGATACATATCAAACAATCCATATAACTAGATTAGTAGGCTTGACCCGAAAAGATGTACTATGACTTGACCTGAAAAGATGAAAAGATTCAGTTGTTAATTTCGTGTACTACGAATGCTAAGCAAAAAATGGCCGGACCCTAGGCCCAGGTGGGCGTCAAAGTAGCTCCGTCACGGGAAGCAAATTGTCGCTTATCTGTATATTCAAAGTGAGTAATCGCTGACGAAAATTGTTTGCTAATTTGCAGCGTGTCAAGAGGAGACAAAGGAAACTTGTTCATCTTAAAAATGGTTGATCGATCTTACAAAATTCCAACAAAATGAAGTAAATTTTGGAGTACGTCTTGTGTATACGTTGTGTATGTAGCTTATTATCTTCCGGATAATTTTCCAAGACTTCTGGCTGAGATGCAGTTAAGATTTAGCGATATTTAACCCTGCAAGAGTTTCAACCAGCTGTTACCTAAAGATCAGTTTGGGGGACTCCCAATAATATACTGCAAATGTAATTCTGTAAATTCTGTAATGCAAGAATGTAACAATGTAACTATACATCTTCAGAGCTCAGAAGTCTGCGTTCATCCGGCTGTTTGGTCAGGCTAGTAGTAGTAAAAACTTATCCCAATAATTTTCATCCCACCCATACAAGCTTTCAGGCTTAGGCGAGCCGGAATGCCTATTCCGTGGTTACACTGATTACCAATAATTTTGCAATTTCTGAAAGAAGAAAATACAAATTAGAAGCAATCTCTACATGATGGAGTATGTTTTACGATGAGATAGTATAGGTGATCAAATGCGGGTATAAGTTGAGCGGTACGTGAAAGTTTGATCCAAGAATAAGCGGGGGAGGTCTTTGTAAATGAAAAGGAAGAGAGAGCACTCAGAAGTCGTCTTTGCGTTATGGGCTAGTGTTTGGAGTTGAATTAGGGGTAAAAGCGCATTGGAGTATGACTTTTGACACATGCAAAATCTAATGAAAAGCTTAGTAGAAGTGAAAAAAGATATCTAACAAGGTTATTTGCCAAACAAAAATATGCATATTTGATGACTACTTTCAAGTTTACAACAGTTTTGATAGAACTCTGGTACAAAGATCAACCTCATATAGCAATACTTGGTTTAAACATAAAGCATTCTCGTGACCTAGTCTGAACATCTCCGTTTCTTTATAAACGATTTTGTTCAAGGATTAGGCAGCAGAATGCGAAGTCTCAAACCACAGCCATACTCTACAACACTAAATTGTTATACCTTCTCTTATGTACGAAACACTAGCAAACCAAGCCCTCCTAAGTGTTATGACAAAAAACTTGCTTTCCACCACTATAATCACCACTACTCCATAGGAAAAGCTCCTTCATTCTCGTCAATATCGACTTCTGCACTGCCAAGCATCACTGCTGTCAACATCAGCTTTCCGGCATCCGAGAAGTCTTTATGTTGCATCAAGACCGCTTCCACAGAGACGGCACCAGAATCCTTCGCACTTGAAAGTTCAAAGCTCTCTTGCCTCAATGGCAACACATCCTCAAAACCTCCATCGTATGAATCTAATTCTGGGCCATAACACCTCCTAGATGCCTGGCAAAGCATAGTTTTTTCAAGAACACGTACAGTATCGTCCTCACTCCATCCTTCAGCAATTGAGAATTGGTAAAGCTTTTCCCAATCATCCAAGTCAACAGCAATTTTCCAACACTCTTCTAGAAGAGATTTGTTTGATTTCCTGAAGGAAGAACTAGTCCAGGCAAACACATCAAAAGCCTTTAGCAACAGCTCTGGTGTTCGACCCTGAAGGCACAATCTGATAAGTTCCCAAGGAGGCAGCATACGTTGTACAATGTGCTGTGTCTCCATGTCATCGGGAAGTAGTTGCAAGACGTCTTCCTGCAGCAAGTAGCTTAAAATGGTCAAAATGATGGGATTCAGGAGTTATTATTCCAGCTTAAGAGCTGAGGCATGAGGTAAAGAGCAAAAAGTGCAAAAGTTACAACACCCGATCACTTGCCACACATTTTTGAAGATTAGTCATCAGTTGCCATTTATTCTGAGGCTAAATTTGAACCTAAGGCAGCCAAACTCGTACATGTATACCAAACGAAGCCGAGAGAGGTCTTTTTGTATTTTCAACCACTCAAGTCCCCCCCACCCACCCCAACTCTTTACAGATGAACCTTGCTCATCATAACATCACAGCTTTTTTATCTCCACCTTTACGTATGAACCATGCTCATCATAACATCACAAGTTTTTTCTCTACAGAAAACATCACACGCAGTCACGCAGAGTATATATAATGTGAAATAACAGTGCTGCAAGTTCACAATAAGGCCGATTCTTTCACAAGCAAGTTACTTGACAGCATTTTCGATAGATTCAACGCGTCCAAGAAGGCAAATCCAATTTAAGTCTTTAACAAGTAATTACGTTAAACATAACCAATTTTAAAGTATCTTTAGACAAGAATATCCACAAATCAACAGGAAGTTACTCCATCAGGAGTCAGGACTCAGGAGTATCATTAATGAAAAAAATGGTACTAGTACTTCCAAACATCATTGAAGAAGTGGCTTTGAAATGAAGGACAAGATGATTGCAAGTAAGTAATGAGGTTGGATTTTTAACCATGGGCATGCAGACAGCAGACAGGCTAAAGAAATAAATGAAATAGATCCACATGGATCCGAAGCAAGACAGTATGGTTCACCGCAAAGGCACAACTCTAAGAAAATTCTTATGCTCAAGATACTATCCCCTCATATGGGAGAAGCAGAACATCTATGAGGAATCACTACACTGTCATGATAATTAGATCTCCACCTCTACCAAAACTATCAACAAAATTGATTGTGTCTCAAGAGATACCTGACACTTCAAAATCTTCAAGTCGGCATCAATACGTTCTATTTTTTCTCCATAACTAGTATCTTTGCCTGTCATGTTTGTATAAACAATATTATAATAACACTCAAAGATATACTTCTAATTACAAAATACTCAAAAACACATCATATCAACTCATAATATTACACCATACAATCAAATCAAGCAATACATGTAAGAACCTCTGTCTGTTTGAGGACATCGCCTAGAGGCTAGAGTTATACAATGGGAAAGAAGCTCCAAAAATATATTTACTTAGTTAGCGGAAATGTAGCAAAAAACAATATTCCAGAGCAGTGCTTCATCCATAGAATCACCATTATTTGGCTTGATAATTGTATTATGATAAATAAAGATTAAAAAACCAAAAAACGGCTCGCTAAATGGGTCATCCGAAAGCTTACGTGGTTTCAAACACACATAAAGCTACGCAATTCAGTCCACCAAACTCGGCTTCCAAAGGGACAGTGCTGCACAATGTTCAAATCTTTTATCCATAAATGTCAAGCACTCGAGCCCAAGGGGTTGCTTCTATTAGGGGTAAGTGTTACATGACACTGAGACGGGTGGTGAAACGAGGATACGGCAAGCTAAGAGAATGTCAGCCGTGTACCAAAAGGACGGAACAACAAAAGCCAAAAACTACTGTCACCATGCCTATGTGACATCTCACCAGTATCAATTAAAGCTAAGCACCAATACATGTGGAGCACTAGGCTACGACTAGAAAACAATTTCACAAGAGTTGCATGACTTCCACCCACCACGAAGAACACTCACATTTATGTCGGTTCCATTTTGTAGCTTCCTTTCATCTACCTTTTCTACTTCTAGATAAACCGATATAGAGCAAAAAAACTCTTTTTTACACATTGCTTGTCAGAGTGTCTTACTCCGTATATAGTTATATCCTCATTATCCAAGTCTCAAGCACAATCTTTAACCTCCAGAGCTGAATCGTACTAATCCCAAATAGTTCCCAGATAACCTCTTGAAAGTAAATTGCCAAGTAGTAAATGGAACTCTTACTACACATTAATTCATTTAAGTTTTCTGTATATTTAATTTCCGGGTCCATCTTTCACCCTACAAAGTTGAACCCAACTAATGCCAGATCGAGTCACAGATAAATTCATGATAACAAAGTGCCAAGTAGCACATACAACACTGTGCTACACATTTGCAAACTTTTTCTGTATACTTAGTTTCGAGACCTCAAGCACATTCTCCCTCCAGAGTTGAATCCAAATCCGAAATAGATTCACCAGAAATTTCAGTAAAATAAGGTGCAAAGTTGGAATGGCAAACAAAACACACAAGTGCAACTTTTCAACTTTCAAGGTTGTCAAAAGCCCATGATGGACACTCTGTACACTTGGGCAGTTGGGCTATGTTACTCATACTCGTTTAGAAGTATCCGACACATGTGCGTGCCTAAGTGTCAGACTCGGATATTTTTTGAAAAATATGCATATTTTGGTCTAAAATGAGGTGTCCAAGTGTCATTCCCATGTCCGAGTGTCGAGTGTCGGACACGGGTACGCAAGGACATTAGAAGAGTCGGAGTAACATAGCACTTGGGCACATTTATGGAGGCATAGACATCTTTTATCTTATTTTACAGTCAATCTTTGCATGAGCTCCTAAAATTTGTGCATAAATACTATAGTACTTTACACTAATACTCCGGGTTTTTTTTTACAGTGGTGAGAACCTCCAGAAAATGAGACACTAATAAAAACAACAGCTATTGCATTTTGTATTCACTGCAACCAAACAACTAACAATACCCATCAGAAAAACACACTAACATGGTTAAATAAAACAGAGCTTTTTTTTAATTTCGTCTCACTTTCTAAAAAAATTAAAACAAAATGATGTGGCATATGGAAAACTCATTGCTTATAAAGAGAGGAAGTAGAATAAAAAAACTAGGCTTTTGTAACAATCATCATTGAAGGAACGCAATGACAGATCCTTGTTGGATTGAGCCTTTCTTTCATAAATTTCAGACACCTACCAGCTATGCCATTGCTCAAAAAGTGAACCTAATTGCTTGTTGGATTAAGCCTTTCCTTCGCATCCATGAACATCACTAACTAGCCAACAGTCCAACATCATTTACATTGCTGAAGATTTCTATATCGTCTACAGTCGATACCTCAATAAAATAGCCTCAGTCATGTACCCATTCCATATCAAGCTATTTCACTAAAAAAAATTCACCTATTCTTTGGGTTCATTGGACAGACAATTCAATTTGGCCGTGTACATCTGAAAGGCAATGGTTAATGGGAATTTGCAAACATAAACTATTAACATGGAAACTCTACTCAAATTCAGATTTCAAGGACTGAACAATGACGTTTTTGGTGAATGTTTTTGATATTAGGACTGCATCGGCGGCAGCCCGAAATGTTATCTTTCTGACATCCCCCCGGTACTGCAACTTCATAATTGACTAATTGTTACCGCAACCAAGACATCAGTCAACGTAAAAGAACTAGTCGTAGATGCATAGAAAAAACAGGTTTAAGGATTGTAAAATGAAATATGCATAAGCAAACCTGCGGCTGCTGCTATCTTCGAGAGTTGCAAGAAACGCTTCCTGTCTGACAATGTCAGTTCCGATTTTCCAGATGCTGATTCTGTTTCCTCGTCAGCAGCTGAAATGAAATGTCCATCTTCAGAGAGTGCTAAACCATGAAGAGTTCTTGAAGCATCAGAATGTTGAAGAAGATAGATTTCATGAAGCCACATCAAATCCTGGTGATCCTTCAAGAACGTCAATAGCCCTTGTGGGAACTCTTCTCCAAGCCTCAGTAGCTTTGAAAACTGTTTCTTCTTATGTAATTGTTCAAACACATAATAACTATACCCCCCTCTAGGCCCCATGCTTTCATGCTGCAAAAGAATATGAAACCATTAATTGAGACAGTATCAAGAAACATACAGATGAAAAGCCTTTATATGAACATGACAAAGTAAAAAAACTAAGGTTCCTAGTCAGTTTGCTCTTTGATTCTCTAACGGCTATTTACTAATTTGCCCCCCAGTCCAGTCATCAGCAGAAAAAGCAAGTAAACATCAGTTTAAGAGATTTTTAGCACTATAAGCTAAAAGTTCGATTTGTTGAAACATTTGTTCAGGAAAAGTTAGTATTGGTTGTTGCTGAAGATATGTACCAACATTTGCATACTTAGTATCCTTTCAGTAACTCATTCATTCTCTTAAACGGTTGTCATCAACAGATGGAGGACATGCGCATCAGTTAAGGAAATTGAAAAATAATCAATGAACTCTTCAGCACTATAGGCTAAATGTGCGATGATAATTGAAGTTTCAACATTGTCCAAGAAAAGTAGTATTGGTTGTCATCCCTCCCTCTCTAACATTTCTTGACAAGCATGCCAAAATCAAATGTACAGAAATGTGTGAGGAGGAGGGAGTAATTATTAATAGCCTGAGCAGAAGTTTTTAGTCCCTAGATATCATACAATCATAGTATTAAAATGCGGAGTGGCTATAAGCAACAGATTGAGCCAACTGCGACCGGAATTTCAAATGTTTACCAAATGCATTACAATATGAAACTTAAGAGTGATTTCATCATGTTTTTGGCCGATAATCTTCCTCTTATGCCTTCTTTTTTCACAAATACATGCTACAGTACATATACACATGTTTCCCTATATTTGTTTGCACAGAAAAACAGGCAGTACGCATTAAGAGGCAGAATACTGGTGTTTAACGGCCATGTCTTGACGTATCAGATGATGCGGCGAAAATATTGGCATGTCTCTATAGGGTGTTGCATATCGTAAAATAACGTAACGGAAACATGAAAATTAGTTATATAATAGGGTTATGTACGTAGCGGGAACATTTTAATTTAGTGTATAAAACCACTCTTTATATGTTCTACAGTTCTACTTTTAGTTTCACTGACTAGACTTCCAAGTGAATTTGAGTTTCAAACAAGTTTGTTATGAAGTTCGGAACTTTAGAGGAAGTTTGAATAGTGAGTTTGTGACCCTAAGTAGATTTGTACATCAATCCTCTAATCTCACTTTGAGGGAACCTATACTTTGAAAGTTTAATACTCCGTATATTTCAATTTTAATCAAATTTTAAACAGCTTACATCATTCTCTTGAACAAGTTAGCCTTAAAGCTGCTAGGCATGTCTTAGGGGACGGCAGGTCATCACATAATGATCTGAAATTACTCTTCATGATGACAAACTGAAAACTATAGCTGTTACCTAAGAAAATCCTGATTGGCATTCCTAAAGAAATAACAAGAGCAAGATTCAGCACAAAAAGGTCGTACAGTTCATACTAGTAGGACTTTCAACAAATTAAGAAAATTAAAAGGGTGGGTTGAGGTGGAAGTGCGAGAGATGGCGGGGCAAGAATGTGACTTCTTAATTCCGTTATTAAGAAGCAGGGCGGAGAAATTTTTGTGTCTGAGACTCTGAGTGATCCATTTCAGATGCTAATGATTTAGTCAATCTGTAAGAGGTGTTCTTACCATAAGCTCTTTAAGAAGAATAGAGTCATTGAGGTCACAGCAGATGTTCCATAGAGTTTGGTAAGCCTCATGCCGCCTTGCAACAGACAATAAATTGGAAGACAATTCTCTAAGAATTACTTCACGGAGTTCTCCATTCTCATCGACTGAATCCTGCAGAGTCAAAAAACACACCCCAAAAAAATCATTGACCATCACATTCCTTCACCCAAGAGGCCTAGCACTAAAATCAATCTCGTCTACTCATAAAGCTCAACTCAAAATTTGCTATAAAAAAAGGACCACAAACAACAGATCAAGGTTTATAGTACTCATATTCAGACAACATAAGCCTCCAAATAAAAAAAAAAAAGTGTTTAGGTTAACACTTAACAGTTGAACAGTCTTTACTTTAAGAACACGAAAAGCCATCAGTAAATTGAAGTAAAAAAGGCTCATATGGGTTATAGGCTGAGAGAAGCTGGTTCTAGAACTAACTAGTAACTTTAACTGGAGCTTGTAAGTAATAAGGCATTTAGTATTATATATAATGATTTTAAGTCTTATTTGTCAGACTGCTTTCCATATACTCAAAACATTTGGAATATTTCAAATTTAGAATGTATTTTTGCTTTACTGACGTTTTCCCGCACCCATATCCTTGTTTTAGGACAGGACCCCCGTGTCTCCAAATTTGTCATGCCAAATCCGCCACTTGGATATGTACCCGTGTCTTACCCTCGTACCCAAGTCAAAGTATCATAGGTTGCACGCCTTGAAATTGAACTCTTTACATTATAAGGCCCCGCCATGTGGTATATGCGTACATCCTCAAATGAAGAAAGACCATTTCTACATGCCCCAGATGTCATGACAAGCTAAGAAATTATATTCTAAAAATTGAAGAATTATGCTAATGATTTCATGAATTTATAAGGTCATGTCCAAACATTCCTGCAATTCTCGGCCCATCTTCGACTTTGTTCTGAAGGTGAAGGACAAGCAGTGAAATTTGAGTCACAAACTGGCGTCCATACTCCATAGTGGAGGGATGGTATGACTTCCATTTTATGCAATCTGATATTTTTAAAGGGGAGTTTGAAGATATAGAGCATAGAAATGCCAAGGGAATGGAACCTCGGAAAAATACCGTCTTGAGAGAGTTGCTTGGCTATTAGTGCTTAACCAAGATAAGTCCTTGATTCAGAAGTATTTGCAGATCACAAAAATAACCTCATAAGAGAGTTGCTTGGCTATTAGTGTTTGAACTGAGGAGAGAACTTGAGGAACAAAACGTTCAAATCAGGAAGCCACTTTTCTACGTACGCTTACTGACCATTTTCTAATAGTGATTAGCGTTTACAATCATCACTGACTCGACTTTTTCATGCTAGACATCTAGAAATCATTCCACGTCCGCAGCATTCACTAAATTGGAGTGCAGAGTTCAAATTACCACCGAACAATCATCTTAGTGAACCAAGATCCACTAATGCAAACAATTCCTTCTAAAAAGAGATTCGAGAAACAAGATAAAAGACTACTCAGTGCATATGATCCAACCACGACTAGTTGACAAGCTAACGAGGATAACTGCTCAGAGTGGCAATAAAAGAAACCTGAGAAAACTCCTCTAACCCATCAAAAAATAATCAGGGGAATATAAACTATGGGCATAGAAATGATGACACTTGCACACAATTGACAATTCCCAAATCATGGTCAAGTTAGCAGGTTGTTTGCAAGATCCCTCCCCCATCCGAAATCCCAATGATGGACACTTCAGAATAAAAAAAATACACACATTACAGACTACGGATAGGTAAAGAGGCCAAGTTGTTCTTCTGGCTTGTTTGCTACTCACACTAAGGAATAAAGGACTAACCTGATACCTAGCATTGACAAAGACCTTGATTTGCTGATAGAGGGAATCAAGAAGTATGTCTCTCTTTTTCCTATAGTCATCTGATAGACCTTTATGGTCTTCCTCACGCTCAACTTTTGCTGTGATTGCGCCAACATATGACTCTAGTACAACATCAGCTAGCACCTCTAGATTGGAACATATATCTGACTTTGAAGATAAGTCAATCATAGATGACTCATTTAAAGTTTGAATCATGAAAGCAGCAACACTCCACAAGCCATCACGTACAACAGACTGGCTATACCAAGGCACCAAGCCATCCGGGGGTGGGTACCAGATGTGATGCTCATTTTTGTAATTCATAGAACTGCGGATTATCGTAACACATGCTTTTGACAGTTCACACGCTCTCTGGACTTGAATCTTAAGCGGCTGCCCTACATTAATAATGCAATGTGCCTGCTTGTCTAAGCAATAGAACACTTCTTCAATGTCAGAAATTTTACTGTAAAACACTTCAGAGTTGTCCCTATCCATAAGGAGAACGGTATTTCTGCGAGCTCTCTCACCAACTATCTGAATTAAATCCCATAAAGAACCTGAGGCTTCCCTTTCCATAGCCAAATGTTGGGAACCAGCTCCAAATGAATTGTTATGACTGATCATGTTCTGTAGTTCCCTAAGCTGAATCATGCCAGACAGCTTTTCGCCATGCTCCAGAATGAATTGCAGAGCATGTCCTGACAAAGTACATGCCACACCAGATTAATATATACTTCTATGTGAAGTAAGTGAATTATGGCAAAGCCACCAAACAAACAAACAATAAATAAAAAATCCCCAATATATCTTTGCACAGAAAAGCAGAGATAGCTGCACAAGAAGCAATATTATTCAATCAGATTTTTGATATTATCTGCTATCTTATGGATTACAATTGCATTATATCTGAAAATCTTCGAAACCTATGTATAAATTTGATTTACAAGGGTTCTGATAATCTAATGTATCAACGAAAAAGGGAAACATTACATGATATGAAGTTGCTCTATATATTACTAATGAACTTCTAAAGACTAAGTGAACAGGTAGTATACTTTTGATATTTATGAGGACAATTGGTGACTGTTTTATACTTTATAAAGAACCAGTTTCTGTCGTCAATTGCATGGTTCAAAATCTCGGTCAAGTTTTATCGTATCGCCGAGCTGTATCGGATTTTCACTCTACCGATACCAGATATTGCCCGAGAAATCAGAGAGATTTACCGCGATCTGTCCGCAACGATACCCCATATCTTGAGGAATCAAATGGTGTCAAGAGGGAGTAAAGGAAGAGAACGACAGGGAATTTCATTAAACCAACTTAGCTTGGTTTGTTAAGTTGTGTTATGCAATAAAAGCAAAGCAATAACTGTCCTATGACCTTGGTAGGATAACTTAATACACATCTTTTATTAGCACAAAAACTTACTTTGTTTATTACATAGTTCCTCATGGCACTTGGATAAAGCAAGAAACTGGAGAAATTTTTCATGCTTCTGCAGCTTCTCAGTGAGTTGATTGGATACTGCCGCCAAGGCAACTATCTCAGCTCCTCTGGTTGTTGTCCAGTGCTTAGCTAGGGTGTCAACAATAGCTTTGCTTGCCCGAGCAAATGAACTAGTTTCTCCATCCCTTTCAAATGCTCCAGCATTTTTCAGCTTTTCAAGAGAACCATCAACATTGCCAGACAACAGAAAATCTTGAAACAGACGATTAAGTAAAGCCTCAGTTTCTTCATCTTGAGCAGATCTGCTCACAACCCCAGTGAAACCAGCCCTTTGCTTTCCAGCAACATTTGGTGATTCAACACTGGCCTTCACTGGAGAAATATTGCCTATGGCGAAAAAGGTTTTCTTCTCTTGCTCAGTAGACCTTTCATTTGAGCTCCCCTTGCGCGACAAGCTTCTCTCAGGTGGCTCCACACCACCAAATAAAACAGACTCCTCTCGTATCGCCCAAATTCCAGCTTTCTCAGTCATTACAACCCATGCACCCTCCCCATCATCTGTAGAGGGGAAAACCGAAGCATCAAGAACTTTTCCAGCATCATAAGGTAGATCAAACTGATAAAGCCTAGTAGTGTTTCTCCAGAAATAAGAGACAGTGGCCGTCCCATCTCCAGAGAGTATGACAGCAGAGCCTGAAGGTTTTCCCCCAACTCTCAATCTCATTGAGAATAAGAACTCCTCTTCTTCGACCCTTGCTTTCGGAATTATAACTTGTACTGGTGCCTTCTTTTCTAACACCCTTTCATGTTTCAAGTCTACTGATGTTTCATCAACACCAGCTTTATACCGCATTGTCAAAAGAGAATACTGTGTATAGCTCGAACTGCTTACTCTGTCCTTACAAAATATTGCAACCAGAATTGTAACTTCTTTACCATGTTCATCCACCTGAACATCCAAAGGCCAGATCCTCTTTTGACCAGCCAAATCCTTCTTAATACCAAGATCATTATCGGTCCCAATGATTTCCTGAGACCAGACTTTTGAAACGGTCATATTAGATGAGAGTTGAATGCTGAAACACTGTATCTCAATATCAGTCAGTAAAAGAAACTGCCTACTATTTTCTCCAGTCAAAAGAGATGGAAAACGCCAGATAAGAGATCTAGGATACCCTTTACTCACTGAAGCCTGGCCACATTCATTGTTAGCTGCTGAGTCCAGAAACCTATCATAAGCGCGCTGACGGCGAATCCCAGAGGAACTGCAAGAGAATTGCCATAGTTCACCACTACAACTAGTAGCAAGGGCAACACAAGTACGGTAACTGGAAGGGACAGCAGAAGCAATTAATGAGTTAAATGAACTCGATTCAACTAGAATACTTCCGCGCTTATTGTTAGAAAGCAATCTACTTGGGGGGCTCTTATCATTCCCAGGAGAAGAATTAATCTCCCGCTCCTCAGGAGATGCAAGGCTGATAAGAGGTGTCGAGTCATCGTAGACGTTAGGCCAGAACACGATACCTCGATTTTTTTGATTGCATAAAACAACTCCGGCTGACGTTATACTGCTGCCTGGGCGGTCGTTCTTCCAATTGATACACGAAAGCAACCAAGTATCGCCAGGATAAGTAACCCTACCACTGATTCGTGATACTTCTAATGGAATATCAAGAGCTATACATTTCTTTGAAGCAGCAGGTGATAAGTAACTCCACATGAAAAGTTTGCTTCCACAAATCATCCAGGACAAAGAGGTTTCCTTGTCCATTCCACCAGCAATGTATGCTTCACCTGCCACAAAGGACTAATTTAAGAACGTATTGACCTCTAAAGATACAAAGTTATTGAAGGATAGGCCAAACTCAAATTACTAACCAGGGACGGAATTATGCAGAAACTTTGTCTGCTCATCATAAACAAGTTGTGGAAAATCTCCGACATATACAGGATTTCTATCATCTACCTTTTCATTTTCCTTAGCTGTAGGGATTCTGGAAGATAAAGCATCTCAACCTCAGTCCAAATGCAAATAGAAATAATTAACAATGTCTTAAGCACAACATGATAGGAACTTTTTGTTGGTGAAGTAGGAAAAATTACACAGAAAATAGAGTGCGTCAGAAAGGACCCCAGCACTTCTTAAGTGCTAAAACTTTGAACATTTTAACCTATGTCCCTATTTCCAATCAACAGATTTACAGACTCTTACATGCGCAACTTCTTTTAGGTGATTCCAAATCTAAAATAAAATTTGGGGAAATGCTAATCATGGTTCTAATAATTAATTTGATAATGTTATCTTACGGTCCACTGCACATTGAAGATCATACTACTATACTAGTAACTAATCAGACACCTCAACAAGATACAAACATCAACAACCCAAAAGCAACAAATTTGAATAACGCAGAGCTGTAAATCTGAAGGACTAAAACCTACATCGAATATCAATCTCATATTAAAATGTCACGTGTTAGTCAATAACACGTCCTAAGACAAATTTGCGAACTCCCAACCATACATAATCCATCTCTAATAAAGATTAAGGAGCTTCCTACCCTTAACTCTGAAAGTCTGAGTATATATATGATACATAGATGAAATCCTATTTCAAGGTATTATTAGATAAAATGAGTAACTAGTAAGGCGCCTCAACGATCTGTCGACATCTACAATGCAGCAGGATTAAACTGAGCACACAAAACAATATGTCTTAACAACTAAAATCTGCATCAAATCTCAATCCCACATTAAAGCCATCTCTGCATCAATACAGCATTCTAAAAAAATTAGGGAACTCCGAACCATATGGGTCCGCCTTAATAAAAGAAACTACCCTAACTCTAAGTGTATATTAGATTAGATAAAATCCGATTAAAATGTAAGGAACACTATTTGAATATACAACTTGATATGATTAGCATTGCTCAACTTCAACCTACGCAAACACTATATTATGTTACTAACAACTATCATTGTTATGAAGTCCAAACCAGCAACTGATAACATAAACTTCATTGTTTTGGTCATTACAAGCATAGAAGCAGACGAATAATACTTCGACAACAGTGCAGATAGAATGAGGCTCTCACCTAAAACTAGTGTTGGAACTAACATCCCGTGGAAAAAGAGCACTCAATACATTCTTAGTAAGTTTCTTGCGAGACCGCCTACTGCTAATTTAGTGTGACACCAATCATTTACCTACAAAACTCACTAATTTCCCCACTAATAAAAACAGAAATAAACTAGCAATCAAACCATTATAATACAGAAATAAACTAGCAACCAAACCATTATATAGGTCAATCCCATCCTACCGCCTCACACAAGAAATTGTGTACATTCAATCATGAGACCACGGTACGCGCCATCAAAATATAAAAACATTTGCAACTTAAAACGCCACAGTTTTCGACAATGAGAAAACCTAAAATCAAGCAATCATCAAAGAAAGGGTCGGTAAATCACTAAATCATAATATATCAAACAAAGATGATATAGAGCAACAACACTGATGGACACCAAGAACTAGCGTTTCAACTAACATAGCTTAGACAAAAGAGCATTAGAACACAAATACACTCAATCATAAGACCACATCAATTGACATCCAAAAGTAATATCAACAAGGTATATAAGAACGCAGATAAAATAAATCACGAAGTAACGCAACTTATACTACGAGAGCTTCTAACCTAAGAACTAGAGTTTCAAGTAGCATCCTAATACACTGGAAACGCTGATACATTTAATCATGAGACTACGAAACCTTCAACATTCGCTACTCAAACAGCCACAGTTTCGACTTTAGACAATGAAAAATCTAAAATCAAGCAATCAGCGACGCTACTTAGACTATGAGAGCTTCTAACCTAAGAAGTAGTGTTTCAAGTAGCATTCTAATACACTGGAAACGCCGATACATTCAATGATGAGACGACAAAACTTACAACATTCGCTACTTAAACAGCCAGATTTTCGACAATGAAAAACCTAAAATCAAAGAATTAGCGATAACAAGGTATATAAAAACGCAGATAAATAAAATGATGGAATTAACGCAAGTTACATAAATAAGTAGAGGAATTAGAAAAAGGAAGTAAAAGTGAAGATAAAAGAGACCTAGCAAGGAGAGATAAACGAGAAGGCCAAGGAGCAGGAGTGCCGGTCTTAGGACGGTTAGAAATGGCGCCGGCATCGTCGAAAACTCTGCGATTATCAATAGGTGGAGTAAAAGGTGGCGAATCGAAACAAGGCGTGGTATCGTGATTGTGACCGGAGTTGCGTTGGTTCTTCAATGCGCTGCTGTTGCTGGAATTCTTCTTCCTTGTTGCTGGTGAAAACATTTTTGGGGAGTTTTAGGGAGAGTAGTGGAAATTGAGAAGGTGTGAGGAGGGTGAAGTAGAGAGGGTTTTAGAAGATTTGAGGAGAGACTAGTGAAAGACTGAAGGAGGGAGCAACGAAAATAGAATTACTGTGCACTCTACTAACAATTCGGAGAAGAAACTATGAATTCTAAAATGTTAATGCAAATATGCCCTCAATTTTTCAAATGTTTGTGAATCCATTATTGGTTGACATTAAAGGAGGCAATCGGGTTAGTCGGTTCGGGTTTGAAATGGGTCATGTCGGGTCGAGTCCAATTGGGTTTGGGTTAGATTGGGTCAGCATATCCGTTCGGATCGGATCATTTCGAGTCAAATGATGTATCGGGTCGGGTTTGGGTCGGGTCATTATCGGGTTCGATTACTTTATCACAATAGTACAAGTTTTGACCATTAAATTTAGTTTTTAACCATTATTTTGTTTAGTTACTTCATTTTGACGTCAACCATATCAAATCTAAACACTAAATCACTTTCATTTTGATCAATACTAGGCTTAATAATTGTCGGGTCATAAATTTAATCGGGTTAATATTGTATCAGGTAAGAATCAAGTCGGTTCTGGTTCGGGTACGGGTCACTGATTATCGGGTCGCGTCGGGTTACAGGTCTCCATCCGATTGGTTCGGGTCGATTTCGGGTCGCAAAATTCTCGGGTTCCATCAAGACGGGTTTGCTCGGTTTGGGCCGGGTTAGACTTGCCAACTCTGGGAGTGATAATATACGAGATAGCTCACGAAGTCGGGGTGATAATAGACAAGATAGCTCGTGAAGTCGGGGTGATAATAGAAATTCGGTTTGGTTAAAGTTGAGTTCGAGCTCGAGCTCGAGAATTTCACGAGTCAAGTGTAAGTTTCTTAAACCCATTATTAGACATTTCTAATAATATATATTAATTAGTATACTCATAAATTAAGTGAATCTTATGTATGCATAGCTAAATAACACAAAGATAAGAAGAAACTTTTTCTCACATTGATTTTGGATGTTTTGGGCACAAGAATAGGATACATTCCTATACTTGTACTTGAGCTTAAATGTGAGGGATGAACTTCTAGTTCTTAGTATAAGAACTCTCCAATTAGTAGATATTACTACACTAATTGATATTATAGTAGCTCTTAATATGTATCTTATAACTCCTATTACTACACTTAGTAATCTTATAAGAAATATATATGCTCAAGTTAAACTTCTTAAGTTTCTTATAGAGTAAGAATGTGAATTTTAGAGAGATAAGCATATGTAAAAATATGAGGTCTAGTAAGTTGAATAAGAGAAAAACTTGTCCTCTTATTTCACTCATGTCAACCGGCCACACCACCCGCACGGGGAATGGTGGGCTTTTGCTTTTTGTCTTCACAAGGCAATAGCTAGGGTATAGGTTTAGGCTAGTAATCATTTTGTTCAATTCTTAACTCGAACAATACTTAAAGCCTAAACCCTACTACACCACCTCTAAAACCGTTTTTCACATGTAAAATGGAGTCCATTTTATTTTTGTAATTTTGTCATTTGTCAAATATGTGACATGTGACATGTAATTTAGCTTATAAATGTGCATTTAACTAATTTAAATGCAATTTCATAACAAATAAATCAAACTTAACCTTTCAAGTCATATTTTATAATCACAGGTAAATAAAATGGGTCATCTCATATTTGGTTAATATAATCTACAACTAATTGTAATCATAATCAACCAACCATGCTTATCTTAAATGTTTCATAAACATTATGCATTCTTAGTAATATAACGATTAAATTACTAAATTGAATCTTATTTAATCATATTACAATAAGATATAGTTCTCATTTATAATTTAAACTTGTTCAAATTAAGGGATTAATTAATATGTATCTACATACAATTAATTAACTTTCATGATTATGAAATCGTCCTTTAGGTGTGAGCTCAAGGGATCAACTGATCACCATCGTCATACGACACTAACGTCAAACTGTAGCAAGCCAATCATTACCGATTAATGTTGACCACTTGACTATAATATTCATCATCCCTTTGTATCCTTATTATCGAGATTTAATTAAGTGATCGCACTATTGTTGAGGACACTTACTCCAACAATCTCCCACTTGTCCGAGACAAGTGTGCGTCACCAATTCTCTTGTCCTAATACTATCTCCCACTCAACGCAAGGTGTCTTGCAGGTTGTACTTGCGTTTGATCATGTCAAGAGTGGTTTCCTCGATCTGGAGAGTAACTGTTTGACCAGAATTATCTACCATAGATACCTTCCGAGCGTGGCCACGCATTTCCAGCTTACTACTCCTCGAGTGGCCTTGAGATTTTTAAATAACCAAGGACAATTCTTATCGCACTATTCCCTTTGAATAGCCACAGCTCATCATGACCCAAAAGATGTCCATTTGACCTTGAAGGTCGTAGAGCATAAATCAAAGTCACTCTAAAACTGTGTCATCTTAGGCAAACATTCTTTAGTCTAAAGAATTGAATAAAAAAAAATACTATAGTAGCTCTCGCCACGACCAGGTTATAAAATTACCAAAACTCTATAAGCGGTCACTGCCAGACAGAGTGTGCCCATACAGTCTGCCTATGTGATCGACTAGTCATCCCTTATGACCCTATGGCCCTTGAACTTGTCATCAATCGCATCAAACTCCAGTCACTTGGAGACGGCACCTCATATAAGCAACTAGGGGTCAATGCTATGTTAATCCAGTTCACTTTAATAGGGTTCAAAATTGTCACTACAACCTATTTGGATATAAAAAAGCAAAAAATGAGTTTTAGAAACTCAAACGATAAATGTAATTATCATATATGAACAATCAACACAATGTTATTGCTTCATATCTTATAATATAAAGTCTATATAATCCATGACACTTCATGGCGATCTTGTTAAATGCAATAAAGGCTTGGGTAGTAAATATATCATATATTCATTTATTCCAACCTTATGAGTTGTTTTTTTCCTTCCATTCAACGTTACTCCTAATAACATGAATTTATCTGAGTACGTGTCTAGATCTCTATCTAGAGTTGAGATCTTTATCTTAAAAGATGCTCCCACTTGTTATCAAGATAACTATGTGATAGGTATCTTGGTGAAAGGATCTACTATTAGTTCCTTATAAGCATCCTTATCCTCATCATAATGTACTAAGACTCCATTTGTAGAATTCTTAATGATTGACTCTTCAATCATACTTTTCAGTTATTCGCTTTTAATATAACAAAAGTTAGCCAGAGATTTCGACAAATCCTTGCAAGTTTGAGAACTTGGGCTTGTGTAACCTTTAACACATGACTAAGTTATCTCTACCAAACACAAAAATAAATCCTTAGTTCTTCTCGAGAACCTCATGAATGTTCTTGAAGGCTATTCATTGACTCTCATATAGATTGATTTGTTATTGGCTTGTCATGCTCCAAACATACAAGTCATCAAGGTATGTGCATATCATGGCATACATGATTGGTATAATTGCGGAAACATTAGTAATCACGTGATCAACAACTCTTAGGTTCAGTGGATGACTATGACTGTTTCATAGTAATCCCACCTTCATCAATATGAAAATATTTCTTAGCTTATTGATTCTTAGATGAATGATCGTTATCAATATAAGATTCTTATCTTGATGCCAATATCCTCTCTCATCTATCACTATAGATTTTGGATACTTAAGATGCGATATGCATCTTCCAAGTCTTTCATCTAGAAATGATTTCCCAAACACTCCTTCACGGAACACAAAGTCAGTACATCATTCCCAATGATTAATATGTCTCTTACATACAAAACATGGAAGATAATTTGCTCCCACTAATCTTTATGTCCAAACATGATAATTTTAACTCACACTTAACTTCATGTCCATACAAGATAGATCTAGCTCCCACTTAACTTCATGTATAAACATGGCTCTTCGACAATTCGAGGAAACCATTCTCTCTTATCATGAAACGATCATTAAAATCTCTTAAGCGCTTACTTAGAGTCACACAATTGATCTCTTAAGCTTTGTATGACAATTTATGTGTATGTGTCATGATAAGGGTAAAGTCGCGTCACCTTAATCAAAGTAATCCTAATTCACTACTAACTAATAGTCAGTGGTAAGTAAGGTATCGAATTCACAGGGAGGCGGTAGTAATCTAATCTGTTAAACTAGGTTCATCTCTTATAGTAACAATTTCGTGGGTTTTTGATTTGTGTTTATAAACTAATGGCAAACAATAACAATAAAAGGTCAAAAATCAACAAGATTAAAAGTCTAGGGTCTCAGGTTCACTAGGATTATTATTCAGGGTAAAGGGTGTAATCAACTATCATGCAATAAAGTTATCTAAGGTCACAAGATCGGTCGATTCAATTATGCCATTTAGATCTACAATTTAACATGCGATCGCTATCATTAAACGAGTTCTATTCAATTATCGTAGCCTATCTTAGTCTTAACCCGGTCGATGTTAATCCTAATTTGCGAGACTAATTAATTAATCATGACCAGTAATTAAGCAACTAGATTTAAAACGATAATCAAACGATAACCATGCTATTACAATTCAATTAACTAGTCTATCTTCAACCCTAGATAAGGATTTAGCTACTCATAACGATATTAATAACAACGATAATAAATAAAGTAAACATGATTAACAACAATGAAAGGATTAACAAAGAATAATTAAAGAACTAGAAAGTAACTAATTGAATAACAAAGGAAGATTAAAGAGTACCGATTACAAGCTTGGACTAAAAACAATAGTCTTGATGAATCAATCCAGTAGTAAAGCAAACAAAACTTGAGTTTCTAATATAAAAGCGTACCTAATTGTGAAAGACGAGTTTTGCTTTTATAATAACAATCTAATTAACTAGGTTAAACTAATTTAGGAAATCCGAAAGTTGCCAAACACTGGGTTGCTCGATCGAGCAAAGGTGAATCTGCTCGATCGAGCATGACGTCAGCACGACTCGATCGAGCAAAGTGGTGTTGCTCGATCGAGCATCCTTCTTTAGATGGCTTGTTTCTTCGTTTTTCTTCATTTCTTCTCCACCGCTCTCGATTCACGTGCCTAACCTTCTACGATCTGATTCCGCTATGCTCCATACTAATTCAAAAAGCTCCAAATGCATCCAATCTGCATTAAAATATAATGGAAGCGGCAGAATCGATACTCTAGCTAAAATAGCATAGAAACAAGCAAGGAAAGACAATAAATCGAGTCTTATGTAACTAAGGGAAGCATAAAATATGTAAATAAATAATGATCATCAAACTCCCCCAAACCAATCATTTGCTTGTCCCGAAGCAAAGCACTCACCACTATACAAGGACAAACATACAAATGGTGAACGAAAAACTCAAAGCTAATGTTAATGCACATACAAATCCCAAGCTATCCATATCTATAACAAAGTAATGACCAAGTTGTACCAATAAAACAAATTTAAAGGCACGGGAAAGTAGAAAACACAGCTCATGTCCCAAGGTTTTACATGATACCGTAATATAGACAAAAACCAAATACCTTTCAATTTTGCAAGGCTCAATTTGTCGGATTCTCGCGGATTCACTCATGCACTCATAAGTTTATGTAAGGGTGAGTTTTGTAAAGATAGAAAGAAGTAGAAACACTCACTCAACTTATGAAACATGCATTCATTCTAATGTGATAGTAATTTCCCCAACTAATACGCATTCGCTATAAAACCAAAGTACATGAATCAAGACAGTACGAGAGGCTAATAGGTGAATGTGGGGCTAGGACCGGTAGTCGCAGCGACACTTACCAAAGCAATTCTACAAGGTTAGCACAAACCAATACCCGACTAGAGAAATCATCTTAAACTTTGACAATACAAGATAGATATCGATATTGCTCTCTAAATATGCACTAGAGTGTAGTATATTCCCTTTCATTATCCCTTGAACAATGTAATGAAGCAACATATATTTTTTTTTCTTTTCTTTTTTTTTCATATCTTTTTTTTTTCTCTTTTCTTATCTTTTGCTTCATAACATTTCTCAACAAAGGGAATAAATGACACAATTGCCAACATACTTGCTACACCCACTTGATATTCATTTTTTAAAATAATATCCCGACCCAACCATAGTAGACAAGAAAAAACATGCAACTGCGACTGTCCCGATAAGGTAGGCAAATTCTAGGAATGTAGCTATTAGATGGGTTATAAAACAGGCTACAAATGTTCAAAAGGGCTAAACAAAAGGTAATGTAAGGCTTATTTGAACGGTAAAAACCGCCTTTCCTCGTGTACTCATCAAATGAACGCGTATAGTATCAAGAAACTAATGTCACACTTATGCAGTTTGATGTTACATATTCCACAAGGAGTACCACACTCATAAACCTAAAGACAATGAGACCATTTTATTGATGTTCCTGGCCTAGGAAGCTCTATATACCTCAGAGTTTTAAGTGGTTTACCAACAAAAATTGGCCAAATCTAATTAGTATAAGGTATGTCAAAAACGGTCAAGACTTGTTCTATGAGCTTTGTTTTCAAAAGTAGTAAGTTAAAACAATGTACATGGACAACTTATTTGGGATTCAAATGCAGAAACAATGCAAGTTATCATTATCGTTATTCAACTTCATCAAGCAACATAAATAAAGACTCTCCTCCAAACCTAAATGTCACAGTGTCCTCAGTGTGACGCTAACAGCACAACAATCACACAACAACCAACAACAGCATCCTAAAGGACACAATTAACAAAGGGAAATGTGGAAGTAACTAAAAGAAAATACAATAAAAGAAAGTACAAGGATAGATAATACCAGCTTTTATAGACATAGCCTCCCCCAAACCAGCTGCAAAATGGGAGCGTAGTGACCAGCTGTCACTACTGCTCATCAGCACCATCATCATCATTATCTCGCTGAGCAGCACCAAAAGAAGAGGCCCTAAATGGCCCACCAAACCCATCAACCGGAGCATCCGGTCGGATAGGAGTAAACCACGAACGACCCAGACAACCATAGTCATGACTGAACTACTGGGAAAACTACTTACGAGTCACCCCATAATTATTGAACACACCACTCTCGTCACCCGGACCTCGATAATAGCTCGGCGGAGTCCAACCAGCAGTAGCATTAAGATCCGTCCGCATGAGGTTCTCCCAAAACCCCATCATCACCAAGTCATTATTAATTCCTTGGTGAATCCTAATCTCCCTCTCCAAGGCCGGATCATAGGTATAAGTAGGTGGAGGGTAAGGGAGCGGAGTTGGGGTCGGCGTAAAGTGAGGAGTCGGGGTTTGAGCAGAAGATGAATGGGTGATCCGCCGACGAGGTCGACGAGTCTCGGCCAAGGTGAAAATAAGCTCGTGTGGTACCACATAAGAACGAGGGGGATGGGTAGGTTCAATCTCAGGATTATGGGCAGGCAGCCGCTCCGTAGAAGGTAGACGGTTGACGGGGTCAGGAAGAGCTATCCACTGGGACCCCCGTACTCGCCACTGAAATTGAGTGTTACCTAACGCATTAATCCAACATAAAGTGTGGCGCAAGTACTCCTCGTCGACCCTAGGAGCATGTACCTCGGTCATGGGTGCGTACCGACGGTCTCCCCCAAACCCAACAAGTCGCCTAGCCAATCTAGTGACCAAAGCACCATAATCCAAGGAATTTTGGGTGGGGGAATTGACTCGCCAAAAAGCATAACACACCAACCCAACCGGGTGAAACTGAAAAATATTCTCATGTTTGGGATTGAGGGTGGATGCAAGCAATAAAACTTCATGAGAATTTAGCTTACTGAAATCTTTCCTACCAAACAGAATAAAGCTAAAGAAACGCAAAAACAACCTTAAACAAGGATGTTGCACATCATTTACAGCCATGACATTGACACGCGGGTTAGGAAGACCAGTAAATAGAGAAAAGTATTCAACGACTTGAAAGCCGGAAGGAATATCAGTAAAATCATCATCATCATCACCACGAGAAAGACCCAAATGACCAGCTAACTCATCATAGGACAACTCGAAATCACTATTAAGCAACCGAAAAGACACACTCATATTGACTTCGTCCCAATCGAAAGAACTATAGAACTCAAGTGTCAACGGTCGGTAAGAAAGTTCATTAAGGGAGTATAACCCACCAAACCCGATTCGGTTAAACATAGTAGAAATAGCATCACCCAAACCGAGAGCATCAAGAATTATGGGGCACACACATCGAGTAGGGTCCATAGGACGACCCATAAGCATTGCAAACCTATCATGTTGTTCTTGTGTGCTAAAAACGATCCATGGGTAAGTTGGGTTACTAGGAATCACTTCAATTCGAGGTTGTCGGATGAGACGGGGTTCCCTAGGTCGCTTACTACTTCCTCCTTGTCTAGACATGACGAATTTAAAGCAAATAAAACACACAAACACCACAAAATTCTCACAATCGGTTCTACCAAGCCCTAGGTCAAAAAAATCGAATTTGGGTCTAAAAGGCAAGTAAGACGAAGCAATAAGCAATGTAAGAGTGATTAAATACTAAAGAATTAAGGAAGCAAGTAAGAAACAACAATTAAAAGCACAAAATCAAAGAAAGGAGAAGCAAACCCTAGATTTCACGTTTGGGGCAAAATTAGAGAGTAAGAACACCAATTTCTTCAAAGATTGTACTTAAAACAAGTATGATGATGATTGTTGATGATAATAAGATGATGAATTAATGATATGAGTGTGTTTGATAGAGGATTATGAGAGAATATGGGTGAGAGAGAGAGAGAAGAATAGTCGAAATAATGAAGGAGAAGAAAGAAATTTGGGGAAAAAACCTGATTTATGCCTAGATTCCGGTCGGACCGGACCCGACTCACTACAAAAAAGTATTTCATTAGCGACGGATTATTTGCGACGGACACGAATTCCGTAGCAAATTAACCTTTGCGACGGATCCTGCGACGGAAATAGAAACCTGCGACGGAATTGCGACGGATATTCCGTAGCAGAGTTTCCAGCCATGGCGCCTAGAAAAATAACATGGCGGGAACCTCTGCGACGGAAGTTCCGTCGCAATTTGTAAGATTGCGACGGAAGTTCCGTCGCAGATTCAAATAATTGACTGAAATATCACAACTGGCAAAGCCAGGTGGCATTTCTTTCTGCGACGGAAATTCTATTCCTGCGACGGAAAATCCGTCGCAATTATTATTTAATAATAAAGCTTGCGACGGACTTGCGACGGAAATTCCGTCGCAAGGTTTTTTGATATATCCAACAGCCAAGTCTTTCCCCGTATGTCACTTTACATAAATCAATTAAAATTCCGTCCTTCAACTCTACCCAAGACCCCACCGGCGCCACCCTAACCTAAGACCACCGGAGCCACCACAAACACCACCGGAACCACCACCTACACCACCGGAGCCTTCAATTGGTACGTCCCTCTTTCTATCTCTCTTCCTCTTCTTAATTTGATTTTTCAGATCTACCACCCCCTCCCCTTGCCTGCCGCCGCCACCCCACTGCCACCCTCCCTCCTTTGAATTGTTGTAATTATTAATATAGATAATTATTATTACTCCCTCCGTCCCGGTCATTTGTCGTGCTTTACTTTTGTCACAATTATTAAGGAAATGTTGTTCATATATGATAGACTTAGTACCCGTTCAAGAATTACGCATTCGGTGTAATTCTTGAATAGTCCCCGTTTTGGGACTGTCTTTGAATCTTTAATGCCATTTAGGTGGTAAATACTAATCATTTTTTTAATTGTTATTTGACGATTAAGTTTGGTTGACAGTTCCTTTAATGTTCTCTGAATAAATATGGAGAGTGACAAGTCATTCAACATTGTGTATTTGGAGAACTGTAGGGAATTGCTGCCGAATTTTCGTCTCATAACAATTAATTAAATGATTAGTATTTACTAATGGGATGAAAGATTCAAAGATGGGTTTAGGTTGGAGAGATAAGGACCCCATGAACTCGAATATTATTTTTTTTTTGCAGGTGGAAGATGTTGTTGTTGTTGTTGTTGTTGTTGTTGTTGTTGTTGGAGGTTGGAGGTTGGAGGTTGGAGGTTGGAGGTTGTTTGTTGTTTGTTGTTTGTTGTTTGTTGTTTGTTGTTTGTGTAATATGATGTGTATTAGTAGTTATTGTTGTTATTGTTGCTATTAGTAAACTTTTAGTTCTTGTTGTTATTGTTTTGAATATTTATTTAAGTCGATAATAATAATTATAAACGTGTATGTAGATTTGAAATGAAAAGAGTACAACGAGCATGGATGTATGAAAGATTGGATTGTAATAAAAAAATTAAGGCAGGAGTTTGTAATGGGCGTTAATGAATTCATTAATTATGTTAAGAAACAAGAAGATTATGGTAGATGTAAGGAAATTAGGTGCCCATGTGTAAAGTGTAGAAATAGAAAATTTTTAGCCGAACAAGAAGTACGAAAACACCTAGGGCTTTGGGGCTTTTGCGATGACTATTATGATTGGGTGTGCCATGGTGACAATTTTCCCGTTGAGGAGAGGTCTGACAATCCTTATAGGGATATGGTGGAGGATGCGTTGCGCGACAACATTAATGAAATTATAATGGAAAATGTTGACGCCGAAGTGGTTGATGAATCTCCAAATCCTAATGTACTAGCCTTTTTCAAAATGTTGGAACATGCCAATAAACCGATGTATGAGGGGAGTCGTATCTCTTTGTTGGAGTCAGCTTCACGGTTGGTAACTTTGAAATGTGAATACAATTTACCCCACAAATGTGTAGATGGTATCGCGTCATTTATAGGGGACATTATTCCTGAAAATCATGTTATGACGCGTAACTTCTATGAAACCAAAAATATTCTTAAAGCTCTTCAACTACCTTATGAAAAGATAGATGCGTGTGAAATAGGATGTATGTTGTTTTGGGATGATGATAGTCTTCTCGATAAGTATAGAAAATGTGGTAGAGATCGATATAAAAAAAAAAAAGAATGCAAATGGCAAAAGGGTTGGGAAAAATATTTTACTTATTTCCCAATAGGACCGCGTTTGCAACGACTTTATGCCACAAAACTAATTGCGGCAGAGATGCGGTGGCATCATGAAAATCCACGTGTCAGCGGGATAATGTCTCATCCAAGTGACGGCGAGGCTTGTAAACATTTTGATCGCATTCATCCTTCTTTTGCAAGTGAGCCTCGAAATGTTCGACTTGGTCTTTGTACTGATGGTTTCGCACCTTTCGGTCAATACGGAAAGTCTTACTCCTGCTGGCCGGTAATGCTAACTCCATACAATTTACCACCCTGGCTATGTATGAAAAGACAGTTTATGTTTCTATCATTACTTATACCCGGTCCGAACAGTCCCAAAAAACATCTTGACGTTTATTTACAACCGTTAATTCGCGAGTTAAAGCAGTTGTGGGAGACAGGGTTGTACAAATACGACGTCTCTAGAAAGCAGAACTTTGATCTTAGAGCCGTACTATTATGGACTATCAATGACTTTCCTGCTTACGGCATGTTATCGGGTTGGTCAACTGCTGGTGAACATGCGTGTCCATATTGTATGGAGAAGGAGACTAAGTCGTTTTGGCTTTATAAAAGTAAAAAATGGAGTTGGTTTGATTGTCATAGACATTTTTTACAACCTGATCATGTTTTCCGCAAAGATAAAGTTAATTTTCGAAAAGGACGAGTAGAGAAAGATTTTGCTGCTACGAGATTAACGGGTGAAGAAGTGTGGGATTGTGTGAAGCATTTTCCCAAAGTTGTGGATGCAAGTAAAGCTGAATTGGACTCGTTAAAAGTTTCTCGAGTTGGGTGGTGGAAACAAAGCATTTTTTGGGAACTTCCTTATTGGAGAACACTATTAATTCGTCATAACCTTGATGTAATGCATATCGAGAAAAACGTTTTCGAGCAACTGATTCACACGGTGATGAATGTGAAAAACAAGACAAAGTTTACCCCACAAGCACAAGAGGACATGTTGACCGTTTGTTCTAAACAGCGAAAAATGGATTCATTCATTTTGAATAAAGAACAAAAGAAGGTGTTGTGTGATTGGATATCCAATTTGAGATTTCCGGACGGTTATGCTTCAGATCTGAGTAGATGTGTTGATAAACACGAGTTGAAACTACATGGATTGAAAAGTCATGATTGTCACGTGTTTATGGAGCGTTTACTTCCAGTGGCTTTAAGGCACCTTCTTCCGAAGAATGAGTGGAATGCTATAACTGAGCTTAGCCAATTTTTCAGAGATTTGTGTACTTCATCGATACAAGTTGAAAAAATAACTACTCTCGAGAACAACATTGCCGAAATCATTTGCAAGTTAGAGAAGATATTTCCACCATCTTTTTTTAACTCAATGGAGCATTTACCAATTCATTTGCCGTATGAACTGAAAATGGGTGGTCCAGTGCAATATAGGTGGATGTATCCTTTTGAGAGGTAATTAATTCCACAATTATCCAATTTTAACTTTAATTATTTCATTCTATCTTATCCAAGTTTTTTATAGGTTCTTAAATCATTTGAAAAAAAAGATTGGAAATAAAGCGCGTGTTGAAGGTTCTATATGCAACGCGTATTTGCTTGAAGAAATTGCCAATTTCTGTTCCTTTTATTTTGAAGAGAACGTGGACACAAAAGCCAAGGATCTCGACGTACGCTTGAAAGAGCCTACGTATTCTACCTTACCCGAGATTTTTCAAGATCACGGGGGAATTTGTTCTGGAAAGTGTCGTGAAAGATTTTTAGAAGACAACGAATATGAGCGTGCACACTTATATGTTTTATCTAACTGTGATTTAGAAGAATTGAAGCATAACGAAGTGTAAGTAAAAAAATCGTCCTTTGAAACTTTAATTATTAATAATTAATTATAATAATATGCATGTAAAAACTATTACTTAATTCGACATTTTTTATAATGAATATATAAGATGTTTGAAAATTATATCAAAACAGAATATCCCCAATTTCTCACAGCCGAGGATATTTGGAACAAATTTGACACAAGATTTCCCCAATGGTTTAGAGGACAAGTAAGTACATACTACATACTAACACCAGATTACTCTTTTTTTTCAATTTTTTTTAATACCTGAAGGTATTATAATATGTTAATAATTTAACAATGATAGGTAAACAACTTAAAAGATCCAGTTCTCATAGCCTTAGCACAAGGTCCTTCGAAAAGGGTGCGAACATGGAAACGTTATTTCATTAACGGATACAAATTTCGCACTTTCAAAGATGGGTTAGATTTGGAAAAATCTACACTTAATAATGGAGTATGTGTAAGTTCGACTGAGGGAGCTGACTACTATGGAACACTCAACGAAGTTGTTGAATTGTCGTACACAGGCGAAAAAAGCACATATAATGTTATTTTATTCAAATGTGATTGGATAGATAATTCTGAAAAAGGAATGCAAATACATAAGGATTATAAACTTGTGGATGTTAATCGAAGCAGAAAATTTCCGAAATATGATCCATTTGTGTTGGCTTATCAAGTTGAACAAGTTTATTATACTTCATATCCAAATATCAAAAGAGATAAAGATAAGTGGTCAGCAGTATTCAAAACTAAAGCCAGATCGCATGTTGATGCACCTATTGTCGAATCTGCGTTTCAAGAAGATGTTATTAGTAGTGAGACACTACTATCAATAATTGAAGTGGCAGATGATAATGAAATTATAGAGGAGGAGGAAGAAGAAGCTCAAGTAGAGGACAATAATGAGGAGAAGGTAGAAGAGGAGGAGAAGGAGGATGAGCAGAAGCGGAAGGAAGACGGAGCAGAAGATAAAGAGGAAGATAAAGAGGAAGATAAAGAGGAAGATAAAGAGGAAGAAGAAGATTTTATAGACTCCCTTTTTAAATACAACATTTCCGAAAACCAATATTTAAGTAGTGATGATGAATAAGATTATTTCTAATTCTTATATTAGTTGAAACTACTTTTTCTATATGTGTGGTCGTTTGTAAAACAATTTATAGTTTTTATTATTTATTAATACCAATATATAGTTTCTTGTCATTTAATTGTACATACATGTTTGTTAATTCATGACAACTTTGAATAGTTTAGTTTTTCTCTATATGGCGGGAGGACGAAGAAGAGGTAGTACTAGTAATGTAGGAAACAGAGGGCAGGAGGATGAGAATGAACGAGTGAATGACAGGAACGTGCCACCGCCACAGGTGGAGACTACTACTCGCAGAGTCCGCCTCGATCCGGATGAGGAAACAGGTGTATGGTAAGACTATTTCACTTTTACTTTAATTGTTTAATCATAATTATGATTATTCAAAAATCATAATATTTATATATAATGTATTTAACTATGATCATTAATTTCAGGTTCAGTGACGCAGATGTGGTTAAGCTGATCTCGGAGACCATAATCTGCGGGTACAAGGAGCATGCGCCAAATTGGAAAGAGGCGTCAAATAATTTGCGATCGTCTTGGTGGAACTGGTTTGAGGTATAATTATTTAAAATATTATAATTATATCTATTTAAATTTGTTTTTCTCAATTTATCTTTGTTATTGATTTTTTATTTTTTTATTTATTCACTTAATATTTTCCTAACTTTATGTTTTTAATGATGACAGCAAAAGGTTTCTTTCGATCCTCGCCATACAGATATGGTAAGGAAATCTTGGGAAGACGCCATGAAGACCCGTTTACGTCATATGATCTACCGAGCCTCGCAGAAAGACGAGGAGCACAGGCCGAGTTGGATTCCTTTGGACTTGTTTAGAAAGCTTAAGAATAGGCCTGTCGAAGATCCTGGTTTCGTTGTGAGATCTCAATCAGGCGCGGCTAATCGTAGATCGGGATGTGAAGAGAAGGGAAAGGCGTTGCCTACTCACATTATGGGTAGAAAAAACACCTTGAGAATCATGGACGAAATGGTAAATCTAAATCTTCTTTCATTTTTTATTTATTTATCTAATTATAATTTAATACTTATATATATGTTATACTAACAAGTATTTAAATTGTAGGTCGATAAATCTTCAACTGGTATCCCAAATGCGGTGCAAGTCTTAGAGAAGACAAAGAAGCACCCGTTCCGTGGATGGTTATCAAAAAAACCAGCTCAACTCTATGTAAGTTATGCATTTTTTTGTTAAGTGATTTATGTTTAATTTGTCATTTATATATTTAATTACATTAACTACTTAATTTAAATGACAATTACTAATTCTGAACTTGTTTGTGATGCAGAATAAGATCATGTCAAAGAAGTCTCAGCTTCAAACTCAAGGAGTCGAAAACATTGACGATAATGAGATCTATTATGACGAGACTGGATTTGACGAGAAAGGAAGATGCTACGGATTGGGACCAGCGGCGAATTATTTGTTTGACCATCATAGGCACTCTGTTGCTACCTCAAACCCGACTCAGGGCAACCCAAGTTTGGCTACTAAGCTGTCAAAGGAGAATGCTGCACTTAGACAAGAGCGCGACGAGCAGGCTCGAAGGATTGCAGCTATAGAAGAGTACTTGAGTCAGGTTGCAAGAAATTCTACTCAAAACTGCAGAACTGGAGGTCCTAACCAGGGTCGAGACGACTTTGATGATGATGGCGGCGATAATCCTAGGTCCACCCCATTCACCCCTTTCCCTCCTTTCCCTCCAATCACTCCACTGACTTCAGTGATTAGTTAACTATTTGGTACTTTGAACCTTTTATTTGTAAGACTTTAATTACTTTTATGATATAAAATCAAAACTTTGTTCGGTTTTGTGTTACATTAGTAACTTTGTTGGACGCGTAACTGCTGGAAAACTTCTGTAATTTGCAGGTTTTTTGTCGTTTTAACGCGTATAGAGGGGATGCAGGAAATAGCCAGGTCCTGTAAAATACAGGCCTTATTGCGACGGAATTTCCGTCGCAAACATTGACTGACTTACAGCCAAGTCAAACATAAAGTCAATCTTTGCGAGGGATAGTCAAGTGTTTGCGACGGAAATTCCTTCGCAACTGTTGACTTTATGTTTGACTTGGCTGTACAGGTGGCAGTCAAGTCAAACAATCAGTCAACAGTTGCGACGGAAAGTCAAGTTTTTGCGACGGAAATTTCGTCGCAACTGTTGACTTTATGTTTGACTTGGCTGTACAGGTGGCAGTCAAGTCAAACAATCAGTCAACAGTTGCGACGGAATTTCCGTCGCACAAACTTGACTTTCCGTCGCAAAAATGTGCGACGGATTAATCCGTCGCAATTACTACTGTTTGCGACGAAAATAAGCGACAGACACTATCCGTCGCAAATCCGTCGCAATTCAGTCTTTAGCGACGGAAATTCCATATCTAGCGACGGAATAATCCGTCGCAAAAAGAACTTTATTTTGTAGTGATTATACTTCTCCAAAAATCTTCCATCATTTAAAATGATCATTATGTCTCCACATATAAGAATGATGAAAACCATATTACTCCCACTAAACTTCATGTATTCAACATAATTCCATGAGATATCGAGAAATATTTTACAACATGATTAACACACTAATTCCAACTCTTTAGTGCTTACTTAAGACATCCTCTTAAGCTTGCAAAATGAACTTAGGATAATTAGGATCTACGAACCCACAGGTGGATATAAAATATTCTACCTCTTCTAGAATCGTATTCAAGAAGGTGGTTCTTGAGATCCAATTGTCATCATACTATTATGAAATGCTTTAATCGCTAAGTATACTCGAATGGATCGAAGAATTAAGGTTGGTGCAAAACACTTTTCCAACGAATTTATCTTTGAAAATATTTTAATGTTCACCCATGCAAATTTCAATCTTAAAAATCAATTTACATTGAAGAGGTCGTACTTCTTCAAGTAAAATTTACCAGGTCACATACCTGACCATCATGCATGGAGTCCATTACGAATCGCATGAGTCTAAGCCATAGCAAGAAGTTGCGACTAGAAACAGTCTTTTATAAGTCACAGATTAGAATTCATCTCAGTAAAGTAAATTAAAATTCCACCTGTCCTCTTAGGTTCCAAAGAAATAACAACTGAACAAGCAATGAGGAAATTTTTTTTCGGACCATATGCTCAGCTTGTGGCTCTTGAAACATTTTCTCCCACTCTGTCTTATCAAGAAACAATCGTATTTTTTATTGAAAGACAACATCACGAGCCACAAACGCTTTGTTCTCGTGGTCAATGTAGGATTATTGAGCACTTGTTTCATACGGATAACTTAAAAATTAGGTACGCTACCAATACATATCGTATATGGAATGAAATCAGACTGTTTTAAATGTGCTTTAATATGGTGGGAAAAGAAATAGCAGACAAAATAATAAAAGCCCAAGGTTAGTCAAGTGGCTCAGTTTGACTTGACAAATACAAAATCATACCGTATAAGGTTCTGTTTCTCTATGCAACAACACCTTATCTAATAATGTGTGTTAGAGAAGTTAACTTGTGAAACCATTTCACAATACTTTTGGTGAAAATCAAAGTCAATACTTAGATATTTCTTTTACGATTTGGTCGTAAGTCCTTGATCTAATACTCTTGGTGTTTAACTACTTCACATTGAAGCTCTTTGAACTTTTCAAAGATTTCTCATAGCACCTCATTAAGTAGAATCATTTATAATATCTACTTAAATCGTCGGTTAATAAAGTGAAATAGTCATAACTATCTCTGGTCGTGATTATAATTGGACCACACATATCATTATGTAATAGGGCCAATAACTCACTAATTCGATTTCCTTTTCAATAAAAAGGGCACGAATCATCTTGTCTTGAATATAAGATTCGCTTGCACCATAAGATTAAAAATCAGATGGTTTAGGGATAGTAGTCAATACTAGGGCTGAGCAAAAATATACGATACGGTTTTAATATACGAATACGATACGGTATACGGTTTAATTACACGGATTTTTGGGTACACGATAGGAATTTCCGGGTATACGATACGGTTTTTAAAAAAACCGTACCGGGTTCGGGTCGGGGAATATCAAAACCGGGTATACGGTTTTGACCCGGTTTAATTAAAAATAACCAAAAAAGAGTTGTATGTAAAATTTTGTTTTCTATTTTGACTATATGGGTAAAATTTTGAGCACCAATCATTTTATGTGAAACTTGTACTATACGCAACTCACTTTATCAGTGACAAATTTCTGTGTGAAGTTTTGCAAATTTGTATTTTGCTATTTTACCTACTGACTTTGCAAATAATTGTGTTTTGTAATAATGATCCTAGTGGATTATATAAGCATCTTATTTATTGGTCGTTACTAATGTTGTGGACTCGAATTTCAGGTTTGAGCATTATCAATTAAACCGGATCCGGGTATACGTTTTTCGGGTACCCGGTCTACCCGGGTATACGAAAACCGGGTATCCGGTTAAACCGGGTCGGATCCGGGTTCTAATTTTTGGCCTTCCAAAAAACGGGTACCCGATACGGTTATTAAAACCGTATCAGGTACCCGGTTTTGCTCACCCCTAGTCAATACTAGCCTCTTAATGAGCTACACAATCCAGAATTAGGATTAGATTAGGGTCACCAATTTTGAGCCCTTTTTTATTCTATATGACAAGTAATTTCTTGTTTATGTCAAGAATATAATTACCTTTGCTTGGTATGGGATAACCATGGACCAAGTATAGGCATAAAAAGATACAACGCTTGTTCCATTGACAAAAGTGAAACACTTGTGTCGTACACTAAAGTGGGTACTATATTCTATATTTAGAGGTCATGTACATAATAACTTTTATTAAAGTATACCTCTAAATCCAAAACTAGATTGATCACATTATAAATTTTATATGTCTTTATAGAAATAAAACTACAATAGTTATATTTCCTGATAAGTGAATATTTGTGTGGTTTTAACCCCCAATTTAGCTCGGTTTTGTATGTCATTTGTGCTTCGTTAAGCCACTTTATGAGATAATATCGTCTTCTAGGCGAATTCCTGTGTTCTAACCTGTTTTGTAGGGAAAGTGACGTTTCTACGCCCTTTTTCTATATTCTCGAGCATTTGCCTAGAACCCGACGATTTGAAGATGCAAGCTTGACCAAGTGAAAGGCATTTCAAGAAGGTTCACTAATTCGAAAGAGAGAAGAAGCAAGGACGGTTTCGTAGTTGTCGGAAGATCAATCAATTAGGCGGAAGCAATCATCGCTTTACATCAAACCCTATCAACAAACCCGACTCAAGAGGTCAAGGGGGATGATGGAAGTCAAGTCAAAGCGAAGGAAGATGAAACGTTAGTCAAATACTTCTAGATGACAACTTACCCGATCGGGTAAGTGTGTACCCGATCGGGTATGTGTGCTGATTCGAGCATTGCGGCTCCTTCATCTTATTTTTGACCTATGTGTTTAATGCCCGACCTCTTCTCCACGAAACCCTAATGCTATAAATAGATGCTCTAGCCCCTCATATCAAATCATCCATCCCTTCACACAACATCTCTTCTCTTCTTACATTTCTCTTTAGTTTAGTTCTTCTTTCTTAGTTTAGTTTAGTTTTAGTTTTCTCTAGTTTAGTTTAGTCTAGTTCTAAGTTTTCTTCAATTGTAGTTGTTCTAGTTGTAATTGGAATTCAAGTTTTCGGGTTTGCATTTCCTATTCAAGTTCTTATTCCATTTCAATCTTTGCTCATCCTTTTTCGGTAATCTTTATTCTTGTCTTTACATTATAGTTTCATTTTCTTTTAAGTATTTCCTTTATCATGTTTATCATTCTTAGTTTTATAATCTTAGTTTCCCTTTCATTGTTAATCATGCATAAGTAGTCACCCTTCTAGGGTGTAGGATAGCCATGTTAGATTAATTAAAAGATGATAATTGGATAAAAGAAATTGTGCCTTTAAAACGTTGTGTCTATGCATGTTTGGATTATAACGATAGTTATCGATTTTTGGCCAAAATCATTTGACTAGTATGGAATTCTTTTCCAAGGTAGACATACGAGATTTGAATAGACAAAGCATGACATAGTGGGTTAAGACCTAGTAAATCGCACAAAAAGCCTGCTAGACCATCTGATCTATGATTGTAATGAACACACCATTCTTACGAACGCTCAATGAATTATTTGCATATCCTAAATCCAATTTCATCAATATGTTAATCTACATGTGTGAATCTACTTCCCTAGATTCTTCTCTTTATTGCATTGTTATTATTTAGTAATTAGTGACAAACATTTGCCAATCGTCCAAGGTAGAGTTCTAACCACAACTATTCACAAGTATCTCCCGTCTCCCCGAGATCGACCTCTTACTTCCCTAATTACATTAATTTGTTGTTAGCCTAGTCTGGGTTATTTATCTTTGATTGGGGTACGCGACAACCCCGATCATTTCCCTTGTAGGTCGACATTTAATCATGGCTAGTCGTCGTACAAATCATTATTATATGCATTGAATACATCGATGAAAACCATAATGGGTATCTAATACCCAAAACTTGCATTTTAGTAAAATAAATGTCGATCATATAGATATTATGGGTGAAAATAGTACACCCAATTTCTAACTCTTTAGAAAACTTGGGGCAAATTCTTTTCTAGTGTCTTACACTGTAAAATAGAATCATCAAAAGTTGGGTTCGACACCTTGCTTGAATTTTGACTTTACTATTCAAAATAGCCTTGCCTTTTTCACTTGCCTTGTGCCAAGATCGTGCCAACCTACTCTTGAACCTCGTCATATTCTTAACAATCAAGAATAAAACATCTTTCCTAGAGCTCCCACTCACTTTCATGAATCTCTATTTAGACCAATAGATTAGAAATATAATGAAGACTTTTCTACATTTTATTCATGGTTTTACTTTCAAAAGGATAAACCATTCATGAAGTGACTACGGTATTTGGTTATTCACGATTTTATAAAAATCGATTAACCTAGTCATCCCTACTGATTGATATACCATTGTTATAAGAAGACGTCACAAAAATTCAAAACATTTTTGACTAAGTGTGACTTATTTGAATATTCTTCATAAGAGACATTTGCAATGGTGAATATGAGGATCAAAAAGGAAAAATTCATTTTGTCTTTAGCTATGGTGGTTTAAACGTAGATCTCAATCAAAAATGATACCGTATAAATTAATGGAAACTCCTTTCCACGATTGAACGGATTTACAAGTTTGTAGAAGAATAAAATATTTGTCATTTGCGTGTATAAAATAAATATCAACGGAAAATAAACATTCATTGCTTATATATAATTCACTTGTAAAACAATTTTAACAAGTCAAGCATTAATACAATGACCCCTCACTAAATTATATAAATGATTCCAAGACCCATCTTTAGACAAAAATAGTCATCGTATGCTACCTTTATCTAAAAATGGTAAGTCAATACTTGACTAATTCTACCCTTAGAACTCTTGGTTGACGGATTTCAACTAAATCCATTCCTAGTCCCAGATAACGCTTATCTCGTTGAGTCCAATCCAATTTTAGCTTGTGATCGTATCACCCTACTTACCCGAGGTAAAAAGGGACCCACGAGCGTGGTAACCCTAATGAACACGGGATTCATAGGTGTTACTAATTGGTAAGGCTAATCTCAATTTTTTTCTTAAGTTATGTGAGAGGTCTTGTCAATTTAGTTATAAATTCCCTATAAGTGAACTAAATCGGTGAATTTTGAATAACGTTGAATTGACGATCGAGAAATAAAATAAAAATGCATGTTGGCGATTTTTAGAGAGAAGAAGAAAATAAGCATGAAAAATGAAGTAGTGAAAATTGAGCAACAAATGCTCCTTATAGATGCATTTGGCCGGTCATCACTAAGACCCAAAGTGGGTGATTTTCTTCTTATTTTATTCACATGTATAATGGTAGAGTATGAGATTGTATAATGATAATGATCATGTGTCATACATATCATAATCATATGGTGGAGTGTGGATTTAGTAGAGAATAAACATGCTTGTTTTCTACTAGCTAAAACCGGTCCACATGTGTCCAATCTGGACCATTTTGATTTTTGATATTTGTCCCACAAATACTTATTAATCATATGCTTAATTATCTTGTATAATTAAATGTTAATTTTATCATATAACAATTATATGACTCAAATTAATAAATAATATATACTTAAATTTTAAGTGATATTTTACCATTATATATATATATATATATATATATATATATATATATAATGGGTCCCACAATGCCCAGTTAATTTATTTTACAACTCTTTGTAAATATAATTAACTAATTACCTCTAACTCAAAATATATGCATAACCTCAACTAATTTAATGAATTAAAGATTAATCACTAAATTAAATCTTATTTAATCGTATTAAAATAAGACGTAAAATTTATTCAGTGGAATGAACTTAAGTGGAATGAGTTCCTAACAGAATTTCCAATAAATAACTCTCGTAACTAAACGTACATATCAAATATATGTAATGCTGTAATTAAACTGTATCGTATACAAATAATTAGTATTCTATTTGGGTCTCATCCTATAGGTGTGACCTAAAGGGATCAGTTGATCACCGCCGTCATACGACAATAACGTCAAACTCTAGTCGGCTGAGCGTTACCGATTTCCGTTAATCAACTGACGTGGAGTATCAAAATATACTAATCATGCCACGTATATTCTAAATGAGTTTCATTATATAAATGCACTATTGTGGAGGACACTTACTCTAACAATTGTTTACGAGAAATTATAAGTTTTGACTATTGGAGCAAGCCTACGGTAATATTGCTATTATTTATTTCATGATGTTGACAGCTTATGTGGTGGTTAATTAAGTGTATTCAGTCTACAAAAAAAGGATTTAACTCTGGGGACGAAGTTCATTTAAGAGGGGTAGATAACATTGTGAATTCTTTAATAACATCAAAATAGTATTATATGAAATAAAGGTATGAAAATGATGCATGTTGTGAATGTTTGACGCTATGTGTGAGTGTATAAATTAATGGAATGATAACTATGTGTGTAGGACGTGTGAGTGTATGATTGTTGGAATAACGACTATGTGATTGTATGATGTTATGTATGGTGGTTACGATAGTATTTGAGTATGCATGGAACTTGGATATCGTGTGGTTGTGTGGCTGTATGAACGGTGTGGTAATACTGTGTTTCGACTGACGTGTGATGACATAAGACGGACAGAGTGTTGTGGGTGATAACTGGTTGTAACTTGTCGTGACTTGTGCGGGTGTCATAGTTTTACGAATGGGCGAACTTCGAGGACGAAGTTCCTTTAAGGGGGGAAGACTTTAATACCCGGCATTTTAGGGATCCTTGACCAGCCTTTGACCTTACGGACTATCCATAGGATGGTATTCGAGGGAATCTGTACTCTTCAACGGAGAGTACTCGACCTAGTAGACCGTACTCGGTCGAGTGCTAATGACACCCGACCAAATGCAGCTCACTCAACCAAGTGCCTCCTTACTTGGTCGAGTGTGACGGAGTCAGGCCGCGATTAATAAATTTTGGGATGCTTTTACGTTAATCATTATTTTTGCAAAACATTTTCTTCTCTCTAAACCTAAACCTAATCCCTCCATATCTCTCCAAACCCTACCACCTTATGAAACTACCACCTGGGGAATCATTGTGGAAGCCTAGCGGCAAGCGTGACCGCCTCGCCTTAAAGGATAACTAGTTTGATCAAGTAAGTACCTTCTTTATGGTTGTTGTTGACTCTAGTGACCGTAGTTCTAATAGGAACCGTGTTACTGTTGTAGGTTCGGGTTGGAGATATTATAAGTGTATGTACGTGTTGGTGTTGCATCAGATGTGGACCATGCGCAGGAACGCTAAAGGTAGGGTTTCCCAACTCAGTACTGTATATGTTAATCATTGTGATGAGATTATTGTTATGATTGTTGTTGTTGATGATGGTTACTATAGTGATGATGATGGTTACTATTCTGATGATAGTGGAGTTAGGAGTTTGGAGTTTGGAGTGGTTACTTGGTTACTATTTTGGTGGTCCGCTGGGAGACGGATCACAACCCGAGTTCACCTCTCTTAGCTCTTCCGCTGCGATGGTGATGCGTATATTAATGTTCTGGGATCTCACTGCGGTGAGATGGAATTTTGATGTTCTGTGTTGCGGTCTGGAATCAATAGGTGGTTTGGCTCTTCCACTGCGAAGGGGATGTGCATATTAATGTTCCGGGATCTCACTGCGGTGAGATGGAATTTCGATGTTCTGTGTTGCGATCTGGAATCAATAGGTAGTTTGCAAGTCAAGGTGGTAGCTTGTAGCTGCTAAGGTGACCGCTGCGTTAACGTTGGGCCTCCAGTTTCTTTTACTCGATTGATTACTCTTATTCTCTGGTACATTGATCAACGTATGTTGTTACTGACCCTTTGTTGTTGAAACTGTGATGATCCATTAAGGGATGGGGAGCAGATTGATTACATGTCTATGCTTGTGATGATTTGGGATAGCTAGGATGCGATGAGTCGATGAGCATATTTACTGTTGCGGAGTCTAGTGTTTATGAGATGAGTCGTTGTACTTAGTTATGTTTGAATAGTATTTTAATGAAGACTAAAGTTGTATATATACATATATAAGTCTGTTTCGTTATTGTCTTATGATGTTCACTTCCTTGGACAATCGAGATGGTAGTGCCCTTGTTTACCAAGGAAAGTCTTGCCGAAATCTCCTTGGGAAGTGAGACTAATCGACCAAACAAAGCAAGGAACAGGTCGCCGGATCAAACTTAGCATAACTCTAAATTGTTAATAAGTCTCGTGTTATATTTACCAATTACCATTGAGTACATTCATATACCCGAAACTAATTTAGACTAAAGTGCTCTTAGAGATGTCTTCCTTTTCGATCGGGCTCCTTATGTAATATTTTTTCCAAATTTGTGCTTGTTAATTTTCAAGCAGAATCTGTATTGAATTTCAAAATGTAAATCTAATCTTATACAAAAAGTGAAACAGAGATCAAAAGGTTGATTTCTCTGTGGTTGTAGCCGTCCTTTGTGTTATCGACGTTTTATTTGGGAGCGTTCATCGCTCTTCTGATGTCATTGGGAATGAGATGTGTTGCTTCACTCTATGTTTTACATTGAAACGGAGTTTTCTTAAGCATTTCGAATATCCTAATTGAAAGAGGGATTTCTAGATAATTTAGTACTTAAAACACGAGACTAACTATTATGAGCATCATCGTCGTAATCTCCTCTATCGAATTCATCACCCGAATTGTTTCCGACCGATTCATCCTCTCCATCATCGGACTCGTCACCCCCTTGTTGTTTTCAGTGTTGTCGTCCGACTCGCCATCGGAAAAACTTGCTTTGGAATCACCATCATTGGAATGACCTTATGAACATTCTCAGACTCGGCTTCCGAAACACACCTTCCGAACCATCCTCATATTCGTTTTCGGAAAAACTTCTTTTGGAATCACCGCCATTAGAGTCACCCATGGCCGGATTTGACCTAGTGCAGTAATAACAGTAGCATTAGGCCCTGTGAGGAAAGAGGTATCGTAGAAAAATATTATCTGTATGTATATTGTTACAGTAAATTATGATATGTATACTACCAAACTATATAGACATTTGCCACAATTTATTATAATTTTGCCATGGTTTATTAGTTTTTATTACGACAATATATAACTTTTTACTAAAATTTTGCTACGATTTATTATTATTATTTATTTATTTATAACAACTACTTTTATGTTTATTTTTGTTTTCCCACAATAATGGGTATATATATTTTAATTTTTTCTGTTGTCTTTTATTTAATTCTTTATTATCGTTTATTTTTATTATAGTTATTAATTACCCTTGATTTTTTTCCTCGCACTAGACCTCCAAATTACCAGTTCCGGCCCTTCAATCACCCTCCAAACCATCCTCAGACTTAACATCCGACTCTCCCTCAAATTCTTTGATAGATGACCTGCCCCTTACTTTACCACCCGAGCTACCCTCAATAATCTGCAAAAATCTCTCACGTGTTTCCACGAATCATTCCCGAGTTTTCCCTTTAGTTTTCCCCCGGCCTCATTTCACGTCATCTCTTGCCAAATGTAGAAACGCTCCAACCTTGTAAGCTAGTTCTACCAAGCGGAAACGATGACAATCTTTCTAGCATGCTTTTTAACATCGTATAGAGCTTTCTATTCGGGATCCGGCCTTTCCTATTCGTCTAAATCATCATCGTGGATCTTGAAACACACGCTACCTTTTTTGGTTGTAATGAATCCTTAATTATTTTAATTTCTAACTTCTTTAATTTGTTAATTTGCAGGTTAAAGATACACACATAATGCATGCAGTAGTATACCGCAAAATACTTTAACCGCTACTCTTTACTTACTCCTGCAAAAAAGATGAAAATAATATGATTGGTAAATATTTTTTTATCGTAAGCTGATCACGACTAGCAAATGTATTATTGACCAAAGGATGAGAATTTTTGTATACATACATTTAAAAGCGTAGTAATGTATTATACTTGAAAATTGATACGAATGACACAATTGTACATAAGAATCACATACAATTATACAAACATATATAAGTGGTGGTTTCCCATTTATAAAGACCTCATTTATTATATTTATAACTAACTACATAGCTATCTTGCTATATGAAAACAAATTTTAAAATCTACTAAATGACTAAAAACTTGTTGGACCATCCCTTTAATAATTTTTCAGGTGTAAATGAGAAAACTTTCAAGTTTCAACTGCTTCAAGAATGTTATGTCAAATGTTCATCCTTGCTATTGTTGAATGAGGTTGGTAGATTAGCGAAATGCTTGGGATTTTGTAATGATTAACGTGCATTGAGCAAAGTGGATATCAATAATCAGGGAAAAAGGATTATACATAGGAGGTAAGTATAAAGTTGAGTTTTTGTGCATTTTTTTTTAGCATTTTAAAGTTAATAAATTACATTTTAAATTTTTATGTTATGTTTTTTGAGTTTTATTTTAATTTTTTTGAGCTTAATATTTAAATTAATGAACTCAAAACCTTTATAGTAAAATTCATAATTTTTAATACTAAACTCAAAAACTTTATTGTAAAGCTCAAAAGCTATATTATCTGTGGTAGTACATCATATGTATAATCCACATACTGCAATAATCACAAAGTCCGAGTTGTTTCCTCGAGAAACACTTGGTAAAAACGGTTTTACAACAGAACAAGGTGAAGGTTTTGTGATGAGATTTTGAAGTTCAATCTTTCAAACTCACCTCAAAACATTGCAAATCTTATGTAACACCCCGACCTAAACTTTGGGTCGGGAGCGGTCACTTACGGTAACTTGGCAGTCTGTGTACATGGCCCACAGATCAACACGGGTCCTTTCCAGCGTATTTTGTCCTCACTCATGCGCATCCTGGGAATCTTCCGAGGAGGGCACCCATCCTAAGACTACTCTCAGTTAAACACGCTTAACTCTTGAGTTCTTTTGCTTGGATAACCAGAAAAGAAACTCCACTTTGTTGATATGAGGAATACATGCAATCCCTTTAAGCACTAGACAGATTTTAAGCCCATCAATGGACCTCTTTAGGGGCTCCCCACGCATGGAGTATTACACACCCCAACTTGAAGAACGCAACGTCCTCGTTAAGCTTGGCAGCTTCTGACCGCAACCATGCATTCCCAGAATCCTTTCACGCTAGGTGGGTGACCCAGGTACTCCGGACAACAGGTTCACCACACGGTCGTAGGGTTTCTATGAGACCACTTGTAACACCCCGTCCAAAACCCTAGGTCGGGAGCGGTCACTTACGGTAGCTTGCTAGGCTGTGTAAATGGCCTACTGATCAACACGGGTCCTTTCCAGCGTATTTTGTCCTCACTCATGCGCATCCCGGGAATCTTCCCAGGAGGTCACCTATCCTAAGACTACTCTCAATCAACCACGCTTAACTTTTGAGTTATTTTGCATGGATAACCATACAAAAATTGCACTTTGTTTATATGAGTAGTACTTGCAGTCCCTTTAACCACTAATTAGATTTTAAGCCCATCAATGGACCTCTTGAGGGTCTCCCCACGCAATGAGTATTACACCTTATCTTCCTGTAAGACGGTTTAACCATATAACAAATAATAGAGTATCCAACTCTATGTCCTTCACTATCTCCAAACTTGTACTACTCAACTTCTCCCTCTAGGAGTTTCTCCCTCTAGGAGTAAAATTTTAGACTTCCTTCTGCTGACTTTCTCTTCCCAAAATCAACCAAATCCCTAAAATCCCTCCAAAAGTAAACTCTTATTTACTCTTCCTGTCTACTTTTTCTGATCATTCCTAAATCCCTTCTTCTTCTTACGGTCTTTTCCTCTTCTCTAGAACACTTTGATGCATGCTTGAGTATCCCACTAATTGCATGGTGTGTCTCTTCATCATTTAGTTTTGCTTATTTTGCCAAGTGTCTTTGTATTTCTGATATCTCTAAAGTTGCACGGCTTGGTTTGCAAGGCTGAGTCTTGGTTTCTCTATATAAACCCCTCATCTCTTCTTCCTAATATCAATCTCAAAACCTAATTAAATCCCTCAATTAAAATTTCTTTCCTCCTTTTCTTTCATGGTTTCTCCACAAACTCTGTCTCCTTGTCGTTCCGGATTCACTGTCAAGCTTCCACCTCATCTATGTGTGGACTTTACTGGATTAGATTTTAAGAATGTTCTGGTCGGCAATTTCCAAGATCAAAGGTTCCTTGAAGTTACAAGGATTTATGCTGTAATTTTTAAGCATTGGAAGCTTAATGGGTCGGTCTCCATTCGGATAATGGATCCGTATTATCTCTTTATTTTTACCTCGCAGGCTGATCACTCCTACTTTCTTCAAAGGCAAGGTCTTAATATTGAAGGCTTACTGTTAGTTCTCAGGCCGGCGTCTCCTGAAACTATTCCGGATAATCTGCTTTTTCATATTGTTCCTATGTGGATTCGGGTAAAAGGTCTTCCTTTCCATTTAATGAATACTGATGTTGCTGCTTATCTGCTATCTTTCATTGGTGATGTGTATGAAGAGGAGGCTTTTCCAACTCTTCTTCCAAACAGAAATTTCGTCCGGGTCAAGGTTTGGGTGGACTTGTCCAAGCCTTTTATTCCTGGTTGCTTTATTGCACTCAATGGTAGGGAACAAATTTGGGTATCTTTTTCGTATGAAGGATTATTTCGGTTTTGCAAATCTTGTGGGAAAATAGGCCATAGGGTTTCTTATTGTCCTTTAAGCAAGGATGGTGGAGCAAGGGGAATAAAGCACAGAATGGATGTGTTAGCAGATAAGGGTCTTACTATCCTTCATGGCCCTCCTTCAGCAGGTTTTTATTCGCCTGAGATATGTGGTCTTCCGTCTCGCAAAAAATATCTCAACTCTGAGATTAATTGCATTGTTGGTTCTGAACCGATTGTAGTTGATTCTAGGGGCAGTACCCCTATTTTTTCTTTTTCGTCATCTGGTTCTACTTCAAAGATATCGAGTTCAATATTTAGAACTCCTTCGCCGTATTTTATGGTTCATGAGGATCATTCGCGTGAAAAATCACCCTCTTATTAGAGGCCCTTACCCATTCCCGACGAATGTTGCGTCACCAGTTGCAGTTCAGAGATCTCCTGAGGATGGTATGGGTAATTCTGTTTCACCGGCTTTCAGGGCGGTGTCGGTTGCGGAGGGTGATTTGGATGTTGTCTTGGGACTGGGTTTTACAGCTGAAAGTCCATAGACCTTAATTAGACTCCTCTAATTAGTTGCTAAATTACTTGTTAATTTAGTATTTAATGATCTATGTAACATGCATGCAAATATAAAGACATTTATATAAAAGAAGAAATTTCCTCACATTGATATGGAAAATATATAGGCACAACAAGAAATCCTTCTTGTTCTTCTTGAGCTAATAATATGGATGAACAAGAAATCTCCAAACTACAAGACCTCCTTCAAGTTGCACCAAGATGACACCAAATAATCTACCATTATTATTAACTAGATAATAAGATAGATAATATACTACTAATATTATACTATATTACTACACTAGTAATACTTAGGAAATATTAGTATATGAGAGTATTTAGTGAGAGGAAGGATTTTAGAGAGAAGTGTAAAATTGCACAAAATGAAGTAGTAGAAAAATGAACAACAATTGTTCATTATAAAGGCCATTTGGCCGGACCACATTGTCCAAAATTGGACTCTTATTTTGTTCAATTTGATCACATGCATTAGAGTGGAGTGTTGTAGTATAAGTGATGATTATTTCTACTTGATATGTCACTTTCAATTTGTAAATAAAGAGTGAAAACAAGAACAACAATCATCACCATGTAACTACAATATAACCGGCCATTATGGCCTAGTTTGGTCCATTTTGATTTTTGATATTTGTCTCACAAATACTTATTGATCATATGGTTAATTATCTTGTATAATTAAGTGTTAATTTGATCATATAACAATTATATGACTCAATTAATTAAATAATATGTACTTAACATTTTAAGTAATATTTTACCATTATATCAATATATAATGGGTCCCACAATGCTAAGTTAATTTATTTTACAACTCCTTGTAAATATAATTAACTAATTACCTCTACCTCAAAACCTCAACTAATTTAGTAATTTAACGATAATTACTAAGTTAAATCTTAGTTAACGTATTAAAAATAAGATATAAATTTAATTAGTCTCCACTTTCGCATAATTGAAAAATAACTTAATCGAATTTGAGTTCTTAACTCAAGATTTCTAACCAATGAAAACTCTCGTACATATCGAAATATGTAATGTACTAATTAACTGTATCGTATACAAATAATTAGTTTACTATTTGGATTTCTCTTTAGGTGGTGACCGAAAGGGATCAGGTGATTCACGCCGTCAAACGACAATAACGTCAAAACTCTAGTCAGCCAAACAGTTAATTGATTTACGTTAATCAACTGATAATCATATAATTAGTCAATAAATATCCCAATTATATTCCTTAATAAGATTCATTATGTGGCGCACTATTGGGGAGGACACCTACTCCAACAATCTCCCACTTGTCTGACACAAGTGTGCGTCACCGATTCTCTTGTCTCTTTATCACATCTCCCACTCAACGCAAGGTGTCGTTCAGGTCGCACTTGCGATTGACAATATCTAGAGTGGTTTTCTCGATAGGGAGAGTAACTGTCTGACCGGAAAATCTACCATAGATCTCTTTCCGAGCGTGGCCACGCATTTACAGTAACTTCTCCTCGAGTGGCCTAAAGATGTTTTTACCCAACGTGGGTGGACAATTCCTGTGGATCCATCTACTCTGTATGATGCAGATCACCATGATCCAGAAGAAGTCCATCGGCCTCCTTTTACGGCACAACCTAGAACATCAACCAAAACCAATCGGAAACTGCACCGACTCAGATAGACGGTCGCCAGTCAAAAGAATCGACTTATAGGAATAAGATAGAAGACGCTGCCACGACCAGGCATCAAATAATTGATTTAAGGGTCTCTACAATGTCACTGTCCGACAGAGTGTCATACAGTCTGTCTATGTAAACGACCAGTCATCTCCATGACCCCATGGTGCTGAACCAACCATCAATCGACTTACAATCTAGTCATTTCGAGACGTCACCTCATTGAGTGACTAGGGACAAAATACTAAGTTCGTCCTATTCACTTGAATAGGGTCCAACAATCTATTCAGATAAACCAAGTATTAAATTTAGTCAAACTAAATAAAAGAGTTTAAAATAAAACTCGAACAATGAATGCACATTCAAATATGGAAATAATTAATCAACATTCAAATTATTACATAATTAACATTATCTAAGAATTCTGGCACACGTCTCAATTCCATGTGACGGACATGACCATTGACACCCTCAAATTTGCGGAAAAAATAAAACAAGTAATTTAAATAAATAAAAGATGAGAATACGTTTCTAATAGGTTCACTTTAGTGAAAATCGGTAAATTTTAAAACCGGAACCTACTATTAAATATATTCATCATAACAAAGGTGTCTTAAACAAACAAGGTTCATAACAAAAAGAAATAATATTATACATAAGAAATATCTAAAACGGGAGACATATCTCCCGTAGAAATACGGAAATAAAAGAGTGTATAATAATATACAATCCTAAGAACCGAATATAGGTCCAAGGTAAATACTTCGCTCGCTAGCTCGTCAATGTACCCAAGTATGCATCACAAACCTGCCAACCGCATTAAATATAAACAAGGAAGCCACAGTCAGTGGGGAGTAACTCCGAGTTCTCCCAGCCACGAAATGTCGAGTTTAATAAAACATGAATAACATAAAAGCAATGTATATGGAAAATACAAAACCTTAACATCTATGATATGCTTTTCATGTTATGAAACAATTAACTAACATATAACCTATCATGTGAAAGCTATCATGTGAATCCGTTATCAATCTATAACAAGAGGTAGGGAAGCTGGTATTTTAGCTCAGAGGTTACCTTTACAACATGGCCATGATACCCTCGACCCTAATCAACACGTAATCATGTGAATCAGTTAACAACCGGTAATCCAAACTCTATCAACCTTAGCCGGCTTGCATCTCACCTGCTAAGATTCATAGAATCATCAAACATGAAAGACCAATACTTCTACAAACAGGCATAAGTTCTTAGTACAGTCAATAGAAGACTTCTGTAACTCGAGTCTATACCACGAGGTAGGATATACTTATATATTTAGGCTCAGCGGTCACGCTAATAACATGGCCAAAATACAAAGCACACATCTAGGCTCAGCGGCTACCTTTAAAACATGGCCCAGATCCAAAGCACATATCTCAGCTCAGAGGTTACCCTAATAACATGGCCAAGATACAACTCTACCCTAATCCTAGACTGCGCAGACCCAGAGAAATGCGGAAAAACATCGCACCCAAGACTCATCACATGAGTACCCCTAAGGAGAACCACCAAAGGGTTGGCTAGTACTTAAGCTGGCTCCATTCCCCAAAGTGGAAGCAATGGCAGCCATGCCCCGACTTGGATATAAACCCACCAAGCCGTACACCCAGCTATCAAGCGGGCAGACTCCGTATGCTCGTTACGATAGTATGGCCTATCACTGTCTGTCCAGCTACGCTCATTTAGATTAATGGTCAAGACGCCATAGTACTCATAATTCTCTATGGTACTTAGTCCACACGACACATTGCATGAAATCAAACAGTCACGGGAAAAACTTCCTATCATGTGACTAATTGCATAAATATCATACTTCAAACTCATATCGCCTCATATCTACTAAGTGCTCATTCATTCATTAATTAATTAAACCTTACCTGCGACAAATCCCCGACCCGAGTCCCGCGACGGGTCATCAGTCAAAACGGGGCTGACTAGATCGTAGTTTGACCAAACCCGTTTGATCAAACCGGCTAGAAACAGAGTCTTAGCCATCGAGGCTTGAACATAAGAACATCATATTCATTTCATGTTATTTCATTCTATTTCTAACATGTGAATTATTAAAATCATACGAAAACCCGCTTGACTTAAAGGATCTCAAAATAAACTATACTCTCGTATTATAATTTCTAACATGTGAGAAATAATAATATATTGAAAACCTTTTAATTAAATAATTTATCTATTAAAATTTCCCACTTGCTAAATATTACAAAACACGATAAAATAACAATACTCAAAAAACGTCATAAGTCCAAAGGGACCCACGGTTCATTTTGGACCGGTTTTGGTTATCTTTTCTAAAAACCGTTTCTTAATATTTCCCGCATGCTTAACATATTTAAAACCCATCAAAACAACAACAAAACAATCAAGTATCGACACAAACCACAAGGACCAAACACGGACCAACCAGACCGGGCTGGACCGGGTCTGAACCGGCCTGAACCGGCATGGTTTGGCCCGGTTTTCCAGCCACCAAAACAGCCACCAAAACAGCCACCACCGGCCACCACCAACATCCACTCTAAATTATTTCTAACATGTTTTAATTATCAAACAATCATTTTAACAACCATCCATACCAAAAATCATGATTATAAACAAATCATTCAAATATGTCAAGAACCAAAACATGTCATAAAAATTCCATACATCATACAAATCATTACTACTTATCATGCTATTACCAACAATCATAAATAACAATAATATGAACAAAACAAAAGGTATGTAACATTAATTAGTCGAGTAACTCGGAATCGTTACCTTAGCTAGCAAAATCAATTAGCACCAAAATAAGAAGTAAAGAAAGACCCGTCTACTAATCTTCTCCTAATATATACGAGTCACCAAACTCGTCTTCAAAATCTCCCCCTATAAGAAATGACAAGAATAATATTATTAGAATTAAAACTTGATTTTCCATAATTAAAGTGTTGAAAACGATTTTGTCGGAATTGGAAATAAAACGTACTTGAAGATGGAGAGCGAAGAGGAGATCTTAGAAATATAAGTTAGGACGGATTTGAATAACAAATGAAGGTTTTATGATGATTTTGCTCAAGAACGACGAAGAACGACGAAGAACGACGAAGAACGATGAAGAACGATTAAAGAAAGTGTTAATTAGATCTTAATTTGATTTATTGTAAAATGAAAAGTTGTTAGTGAGTAAGTGTGAGAGGAGCCGTGTACATATAGAAGAAATATGGAGTCGGGTTTTGAAATTGTTGTTACGGGATTGACTCGGGTTTAATAATTATATTACGGTAATTAATTAGATATTATTCGGTTTTATAATAGTTTAATGAAATATCTAGATATTAATTAGATATTATGTTATTGTAAACAAAAGAAAAGAAAATATCTAGCTTAAGAGAGGAGAAAGAGACGTGAGAAAAGAAGAGAAATCGGGTCTGTTTTTAAGCGATTGCGGAATTTAAGTTGACAGACCGATAAAGTTACAAATATCTTAGATATTATTATTAGTTTAATCATATTAATTAAAAGATCTAACATGAGTGGAAAATAGGTGACATGGGGCGTGTGACTCATGCAAGAGTCGGGTTCCGGGTTTGTTTCGGGACTTAAGTTGACTCGCGAATAGTTAAATGACGTTTGGGGTTAAATCATAAAAGTTATTCTTTAATTCCGAATAAATTCAAAATATTTATATTAAATTATCATAAATTCAAATAAATCTTAATAAAATTAAATTAAATTTATTATTTTTCAAATATATTTTCGGTCTTTAAAATTACGAGGTGAGTCGGGAAAAGTCAACGAAAGTCAAAGTCGACTTAAAAGTCAAGAAAAGTCAAAGATGACTTAAAAGTCAAGAAAAGTAAATGACGACTTAAAAAGTCAAGAAAAGTCAAAGGCGACTTAAAAAGTCAAGAAAAGTCAAAGACGACTTAAAAGTCAAGAAAAGTCAAAGATGACTAAAAACGGGATTTTCATGAAATCTCTCAGAAATTCCAAATACGAACGCGGAATTTCAAAATACGACTCGAAACAATAAATGCTATTTTAAAAACTTAAGTCCGCTGAAAAGTGTTAGTAAATATTTTTACTAGAAAAATTGGGTACTTTTCGGGTTGTTACAATCACCCCTCCTTTTAAAAAGTTTCGTCCTCGAAACTTAGAAGAAGGAATGTGACATATATGCAAGTCTATTTCAAAACTTTTAAAAATATACTTGTAATAAAAATACAGGGTCTTATCAATGGAACGGAAGGTTCTCGTCTGCAGTTAAGAACATCGACGTCCCAAGTCCAAGACTTAAAAGATACATTTTCGCATCAATAAATGAGAAAACTAGTTATCGAACGTCTCCAATAACAAGTCTCAACACTCCTTGACGGTAAAATACTTGAAATAATAAAACATTTCCAAAAGCTTTTAGTTCAAAAATTTCATAGTAAAAGTAATAACTCTACTATCTATGCTTAAAATTTCTAACTAAAGCTTCTAATAATCTATTTATAAAAGATGATATTCGATAGAAGGAACGGAATATTCGAAAGAATAAATCGAATAGAAAGAGAGAAGAAAGAAGGAGATTTGAAAGTTTTCTCAAGGATAGAATAGAAATAACTAGACAATACCCGAACGTAGAGCGACTCGAACATCGAAATCACGAATCGAGATACTAAGAGATACGTCCACACGAATAAAAAGGACTAAAAATTGGAAGGATTGAAAGGTAGCGGATTGCCTAAGGATCAATTTGAGGGAAGAGCGAGGAATGAACCACAATACTATCTTTCATCTATGAAAATTCAAATGTCGATCGTAACTCGACAACCCTAACTGCACCAGAATCTAGTCCTCAAGAGAGTGCAATATATTCTCAACATTTTCAATCATTAGATTCCTACCAAAATATTTCATAAGCATGACACATCGAGTAACAACTCCCAATTATTCAGATTCAATTAGAATCTTCTAAGGTCCATCGATACGGTAAACTCCATAACTCACAACCCATGAAAGATTCATTACGAACTCTAATCTTCTTAGCTCCATCAAAACTCTTATTGGAAACTACCATCAAAATATTTATAATTAGGGAAACAAGACCGCTAACAACCACAAGGTAAAAGAGGCTTACTATGAAATCCTTTGATCCAATTTATTCCAAAATTCATTATCCTAAGCTATTAACAATGAACTTTCTCATCTTCAAAAGTTAAAACACAACTCCTCAAAAGAGATTAGTCACCCAATCTCATTTCACTTAACTTTTGCCAATTATAGGGCAATGCGACCGTAAATCAATTTATTTAGCTCCTTCAAACTCTCAATACATCGGTTTTTTGCTTATGACAATATTCCTCAAGTTTGGTCATCCTAATCCAAAATTCCACAAGGTAATTATTCCCGTTAGGGTCCAACATTTAAAGACCACAATTTTCCAAGTAACACTTAAATAATCACTAAAATTCTTAACCACCACTACCAACTATCATTATGATTATTTTGATCCTCAAAACGATATTGCAACATTAAGCCAAACATCATCATTACATCCCAAGGTATTTCCATCATAGATTACATCATCGAACCTCGCTTATATCTATAATCCTCAAGTAATATGGTTCACCTTCCAACGAAACCTTACTACTTCAAACGAGTCCCCGATACCATAAGGTAAGATCATATATTTAAATCCAAGAACTATAGCCCAAAAGCTTTTCCACCACGCCTATACTCACAAACACTAATATTCCACAAAATTCTAAGTTCTTCCGACTAAGTATAACATCCCACAACAAATGGGTATGACTTCCATAAAAATGTTTACAAGAGGAAGGTAAGGATACCAATGGTAAGATGGAGGAACTATCAAGAGTAATTTCTAAGAGGCAAACAAGATTGAAGAGAAAGAAGCACCTAGATAGAAGGAAGAGAGCATAAAACATTAAGGACGAGAGAATTCATAGATGAGGAAGAAATACACTTCAATTAGGCTTGTAAATCTTCAATCTTCGGTAAAGGATACTTTTTCTAGGTAACACAGATTCTCTTATACACGAGGTCCAAACGTCTTCATAAGAAACAAAACAAATTAAGTTACTCCTAACAATTAGCATAAACAAATAGACTACAACATAAATCCTAATCTACCCATCCTACCCTTCTATCTCACAAGTTTATTATTTTATTAAGGTCAAATTATTTATACAAGGGTACACAAACGTGCGTCGGGAGCAAAAATGCTCTGATACCAACTGTGACACCCTCAAAGTTGCGGAAAGATAAACAAGTAATTTAATAAATAAAAGATGAGAATACGTTTCTAATAGGTTCACTTTAGTGAAAATCGGTAAATTTTAAAACCGGAACCTATCATTAAATATATTCATCATAACGAAGGTGTCTTAAAGAAGAAGGTTCATAACCAAAAAGAAAATAATATTATACATAAGAATTATACAAGACGGGAGACATATCTCCCGTATAAATACGGAAATAAAAGAGTGTATAATAATATACAAACTATGAACCGAATATAGGTACAAGGTAAATACTTCGCTCGCTAGCTCGTCAATGTACCCCAAATATGCATTCACCACCTGTTCGACCGCATTAAATATAAACACGGAAGCCACAGTCAGTGGGGAGTAACTCCGAGTTCTCCCAGCCACGAAATGTAGAGTTTAATGAAACATGAATAACATAAAAGCAATGTATATGGAAAATACAAAACTTAACAAATAGGATATGCTTTTCATGTTATGAACAAATAACTAACATATAACCTAGCATATGAAAGCTATCATGTGAAACTGTTATTAATCTATAATACGAGGTAGGGAAGCTGGTATGCTAGCTCAGAGGTTACCGTTAACATGGCCATGATACACTCAAACCCTAATCCAACATAATATCATGTGAATCAGTTAACATCCGGTAATCCAAACTCTATCAACCTTAGCCGGCTTGCATCTCACCTTCAAAGATTCATAGAATCATACAAACATGAAAGACCAATACTTCTACAAACAGGCACAAGTTCTTAGTGACGTCAATAGAAGACTTCTGTAACTCAAGTCTATACCACGAGGTAGGATATACTTAAATATTTAGGCTCAGCGGTCACGCTAATGACATGGCCAAAATACCAAGCACACATCTGGGCTCAGCGGTTACCTTTAAAACATGGCCCAGATCCAAAGCACATATCTTAGCTCAGAGGTTACCCTAATAACCTGGCCAAGATACAACTCTACCCTAATCCTAGACTGCGCAGACCCAGAGAAGTGCGGAAAAACATCGCACCCAAGACTCATCACATGAGTACCCCTAAGGAGATCCACCAAAGGGTTGGCTAGTACTTAAGCTGGCCCCATTCCCCAAAGTGGAAACAATGGCAGCCATGCCCCGACTTGGATATAAACCCACCAAGCCGGGACACAAAAGCTATCAAGCGGCAAACTCCGTATGCTCGTTAAAGATAGTATGGCCTATCAATGTCATGGTCCAAGCTACTCATTTAGAATTAGAATGGTCAAGAAGCCATATACTCATAATTCTCTATGGGTACTTAGTCAACACGACACATATCATAAAATCAAACAGTCACGGGAAAAACTTCCTATCATGTGACTAATTGCATAAATATCATATTCAACCATCATATCGCCTCATATCTACTAAGGCTCATTCATTCATTAATTAATTAAAACCTTACCTGAAGACAAATCCCCGACCCGAGTCCCGCGACGGGTCATCAGTCAAAACGGGGCTGACTAGATCTTAGTTTGACCAAACCCGTTTGATCAAACCGGCTAGAAATAGAGTCTTAGCCATCGAGGCTTGAACATAAGAATATCATATTCATTTCATGTTATTTCATTCTATTTCTAACATGTGAATTATTAAAATCATACGAAAACCCGCTTGACTTAAAGGATCTCAAAATAAACTATAATCTCGTATTATAATTTCTAACATGTGAGAAATAATAATATATTGATAACCTTTTAATTAAATAATTTATCTATTAAAATTTCCCACTTGCTAAATATTACAAACCACGATAAAATAATAATACTCAAAAACCGTCACAAGTCCAAGGGGACCCACGGTTCATTTTGGACCGGTTTTGGTTATCTTTTCTAAAACCGTTTCTTAATATTTCCCGCATGCTTAACATATTTAAAACCCATCAAAACAACAACAAAACAATCAAGTATCGACACAAACCACAAGGACCAAACACGGACCAACCAGACCGGGCTGGACCGGGTCTGAACCGGCCTGAACCGGCCTGGTTTGGCCCGGTTTTCCAGCCACCAAAACAGCCACCAAAACAGCCACCAAAACAGCCACCACCGGCCACCACCAACATCCATTCTAAATTATTTCTAACATGTTTTTAATTATCAAACAATCATTTTAACAACCATCCATACCAAAAATCATGATTATAAACAAATCATTCAAATATGTCAAGAACCAAAACATGTCATAAAAATTCCATACAACATACAAATCATTACTACTTATCATGTTATTACCAACAATCATAAATAACAATAATATGAACAAAAACAAAAGAAACAAAGGATATGTAACATTAAATCGTCGAGTAACTCGGAATCGTTACCTTAGCTAGAAAAATCAATTAGCACCAAAATAAGAAGTATAAACTAAGAAACCCGTCTTCTAATCTTCCCCTAATATATACGAGTCACCAACCTCGTCTTCAAAATCTTCCCCTATAAGAAATGACAAGAAAAACATTATTAGCATTAAAACTTGATTTTCCATAATTAAAGTGTTGAAAACGATTTTGACGGAATTGAAAATAAACCGTACTTGAAGATGGAGAGCGAAGAGGAGATTCTAGAAATATAAGTTAGGACGGATTTAATTAAGAAATGAAGGTTTTATGATGATTTTGCGCAAGAACGACGAAGAACAAATGAAGAACGACGAAGAACGAATGAAGAACGATGAAGAACGATTAATTAGATCTTAATTTGATTGATTGTAAAATGACAAGTTGTTGGTGAGTAATGAAAAGAAAGAAAATATCAAGGCTTAAGAGGGGAAAAAGAGACGTGTGAAATGGAGAGGAATCGGGTCTGTTTTTACGCGATTTGCGGAGTTTAAGTTGACAGACCGATAAAGTTACAAATATCTTAGATATTTTTATTAGTTTAATCATATGAATTAAAAGATCTAATATGAGTGGAAAAAAAGTGACATGGGGCGTGTGACTCATGTCAAAGTCGTGTTTCGGAACTTAAGTTGATCCGGGAATAGTTAAATGACGTTTGGGTTAAAACCGTAAAAGTTATTCTTTAAATTCCGAATAAATTCAAAATAATTATATTAAATTATGATAAATCTTAATAAATCTTAATAAAAATAAATCAAAATATTATTTTTTTAAATAAAATTTCGGTCTTCAAACTTATAAGGCGAGTCGGGAAAAAGTCAACGAAAGTCAAAGTCGACTTAAAAGTCGAGAAAAATCAAAGATGACTTAAAAGTCAAGAAAAGTTTATGACGACTTAAAAGTCAAGAAAAGTCAATGACGACTTTAAAAGTCAAGAAAAGTCAAAGACGACTTAAAAGTCAAGAAAAGTCAAAGATGACTAAAAACGGTCTTTTCATGAAATCTCTCGGAAATTCCAAATACGAACTCGGAATTTCAAAATACGACTCGAAACAAAAATTTCTATTTTAAAACCTTAAGTTTGCTGAAAAGTGTTAGTAAATATTTTTACTAGAAAAATTGGGTACTTTTCGGGTTGTTACATATGGGGTGATTTTCATTTAAGTTCGATTTATTTGAGGTGATTGTCTAAACTACTAACATGAAATAAAATGACAAATATACATTGACGATATTTAAATGACAAGTATGGAAATTGCGATAAAAATAAATCTAATCTAATTGACGGAAAGGAAGGTGACGATAATTAAATTTAACTAAGAACGATAATTAAAATGACAATATTGAAAAGCTACTTAACTACAATAATAGAAAACTAATAAACTAACAAATGACAATAAAATAAACTATCTAAGAACGGTAATAAAATGACGGTAAAATTAACTAACTAAAACGATAAAATAAACTATCTAATCAAATTGATATAGAGAATTAGAAATTCATGTCAAATGATTTAAAAGCTTTATTGATACCAATATTAGAATTACTACGATTGTCTAAGCCTTGTAGCGGTATATTCCTCTCGGATTCGTACCGACTTTTTAATGGGTCCTAACGTCCTTTCAGCCTGGTTAGGTCACTAAACCCCTATTGGTAGTCCTAATTCCCATCCCAACTCTCGTTTCTAAGACGGAAATTGACTAATACAAACAATTGCTTATGGCCACTAAACAAAGTTATAGAATTTGACACGACCAAAGGAAGAAACAAACTAGATGGTTCTATTGGTATCGATTCTTCTTTTAATTCATTTTAACTAGCAAATCATTTCAATATTCCAATTTTATTTATTGTATTTACAAAATGATAATCTTACAATACTAGATTTAGTTTATGTGATTGAATAAATTAAGAGGAAAATGATAAACAAAATTAAACTACGAAATAAAAGTACTAAAATGATTAAGGTGATCAAGATTATATTAGTAATGATTCTAATGACGAATTTTATGATGATTATTATATGTTTAGGTAAAATAAAATATGACATATTAAACGATATTTTGGTTTCAACTAGATTACTTTTATATGGATTTCCTACCAACAATAATATAAAAACAAGACTAATGAGATTATAGTTCATGGACTTAATATGATGATGAAAACAATACTATAAAGAGAAAACAGTGATGTCGGAAATGGTGTAAATAAAGGATAGATAATTACCGGGATTGGAGTACAATTATGCAAGAAAGAAAGCAAAGAACAAATATCCAACCCAATATAATGACAAATGCTTATTGAAACACTAGAGAAGTACTTGGAAATTGCTATAAAAATAGTCTAAGATTGCATAAACTATGATCTAAAACTTATATGAAAATATGTAATGTTGTGTTGTTCTCTTCTAAGTTGTCTCCTTTTCTCATGAGATGATCCTTGGCTTTTATAGGGCTGCATAGCTGATCATCTGCGTCAAAATTTGTACCCTAGACAAAGCAATAAAGCACTCCATTAAGGCTTGGTAGAAGAAGAGCCAAGAAGCGTTCATCAGCAGACATACCCGATCGGGTATGTGGTAAATCCGATCGGGTATGTAACCCTGATGGATTTTCTTTCGTCTCTTCCAATTTCTTCTTTGGGCACGCGTTTCTATGCTTTGGTCTTGGTCAATGCAGCACGTAATAGGGCTTGGGCTAGTCTTCCTTTGACTTGGGTTGATGTTCTCCTTTGAGAAACAAAGTCAAAGTCCAAGATGAGTCCACATGAGGAAGGATGTAGCGGAATCGTAATCCAATCATGAAATTGCTATCATCGGTTCCTCTTAAACTTGTATTCTAGTGCCTTTGCTCCATAAAGTAAGAAAATATAGCAAAACCGCTTCATTTCCTATAAAACGAGACAAAGCACGCAAAACAACGAGAATAGCAATATTAGCTCGTTAATCACTTAACAAAGTGCATAAATCATATAGAAATCGAGTTAAAACGGGGGATAAATTAGTACAAAATATCGCAAATCAGTGCCTGGAGGGGGTTTGCAGCTTTTGCAGGAGTGTTTGGCTGAGGTTCCTCCTTCGTTTCATGTGGAGGAGGATCTGGATTTAAGTGAGCTTAACCTCCGCCAATGTCGGCAGAAGATTTGTGATGGCCACTATACTGCTACTGATAGGGTGCTTTCTTCCTCTAGCATAGCCCCCTACTCTGATGCCACTCTTGGGGCTTTGCGAGAGAAGCACCCGGCCGCCCCATCTCCTTCCTTCCCTCCTTTGCCTGTGGATCATCATTCTCTTGTTGCCTCTTCGGCTGTGGTTTTGGATATGATTCGTAGTTTCTCACGTGGCACTTCTTATGGGAGGGATGGGTTTCGTGCCCAACACCTCATGGACTGCTTGAGTGGCGCTGCTGTTGCTATCTATGATGATCTGATCGATTCTATTACTAGGGTGGTCAATCTTTTTCTTGAGGGCAGATGTCCACTAGCTCTTGGTGAGTACATTGCCAGCGCTCCGCTCACGCCGCTTGTTAAACCTGGTGGTGGTGTTCGTCCTATTGCTGTTGGCACTGTCTAGAGATATCTTGTTTCTAAGGTAGGTGCTTGTTTGGTTGGTCCTTCTTTGTGTTCTTATTTTGCTGGTCTTCAGTTTGGGGTTGGGGTGTCCGGTGGAGGAGAGACTGTCTTGCATGCCTTGAATCGGTTCATTGAGGCTCGTGGTGGGGATGTGGGGCTTTCTATGTTGCTGGTTGATTTCCAGAATGCTTTCAACCTTGTTGATCGTGTTACCATGCTTCTGGAAGTTCGCCGTCGTTGCCCGATTCTTTCCCGTTGGGTGGAGTTCTGTTACTCTCGTCCTGCCCGTCTTTTTTATGGGGAACATTGTTTGTGGTCTTGTCAGGGAGTCTAGCAGGGTGATCCTTTGGGCCCCTGCTTTTTGCTTTGGTTTTGCATCCCTTGGTGTGCAAGATACGGGACTCTTTTGATTTGAGTTTGCAGGCTTGGTACTTGGATGATGGCACCATTGTTGGGGATACTTTGGAGGTGGGGAAGGTGTTGGATTTGATTATGGCTGATGGTTCTCAGTTTGGTCTCCATCTTAATGTCGCTAAGACTGAGGTTTTTTGGCCTATTGAGGATCCCCGGAGTCGACTTCCAGGTGTTTTCCCTCCTTTTATTGCCCGTCCTTTGCGTGGTGTCTTTGTTTTAGGCGGGCTTGTCAGTACTTGCCCTAGTTTTGGCAGTGAGCTTGTGGCGAAGAGAGTGACTAAGACCATCGAGTGGATTTGGTTGCTAGGATTGAGGACCCGCAATGTGAGTTGCTTCTGCTTCGAGCTTGTACTGGTATTTCTAAGCTCTACTTTACCCTCCGTACTTGTTCGCCGGGGGTCTTTGGGTCTGTCCATCTTTGTTTTGATGCAACGCTTTGTTCTAGCTTGGAACGTATTGTCACCGCGTCTGGGCCTGGTTTTGGGGATTGGCAGTGGCGCCTTGCCACTTTCCCTTTTCATCTTGGTGGGCTCGGTGTTTATGCTGCCGGGGATGTTTTTCATTATGCTTTTCTGGCGTCCCGTTTGCAGTCTGCCGATTTGCAGGCTAAGCTACTACGGCCTTCTGGTATTGCGGATGCTGGTCCTACTTTCGATGATGCCTTGCGGGTGTTCTCTGAGACTACATGTTCTGCCTTTTTACGTGATCCTAGTGAAATCGCTGCCCCTAAACTTATGAACAAACTGGCAGATATATATTTTGCGAGGATTGCTGCTACTGTAGAATCTGTTGTCTCTTTGACACCGCGCCAGCTTGCGTTATGGAAGTCTCAGCAGGGTGCCCACTCCTCTGATTGGTTGAGTGCGGTCCCTATCTCTGGGTCTGGTCAGACTACGAACGGTAGGACTTACCGTAGTGTGCTGGGGTATCGACTGGGTATTCCGTTATTCGTGGTATCTCGGCCTTGTCCGGCTTGCTCTCGAGTCTTTGCTGATGATATTTATGGGGACCACGCTGCTTCTTGTACTGGCACTGTGGGTTTTAAGCATCGACATAACCTCGTTCGTGACACCTTATTCGACATTTGCTATAGGTCTGGAATTTCTACGGGTAGGGATGTGGATATCGGTTTAGTTGACGGACATGGTGGCTCTCTTCGTCTTGCGGATTTGCTGCTCTATTCCCGGGACTGAGGACGTGATGTTTGTGTTGATTTGACATGGTCTTCCTCCTTGACTTAGACAGGATTAGCCGATTTTGTGCCCGGACGGGTTGTGTTTGATGCTGCTCAGCGCAAGTGTGCTAAGTATGGGGATTTATGCACGGCTGCTGGTTACGGTTTCCTTCCCTTCTCTTTTTCTTCGCTTGGGGAGCTGGGCTCGGATGCTGTTGACTTGCTTAAGCGGATCCAGAAATTCTTGGTATCTCAGGATGCTGGGGCTCGGGTGGCCGCTTATATCTTTACTAGACTTAGTTTTTCTATAGCTAAGGGGGCGGGGGCCCAAATTGTCTCTCGGCTCCCCACCAATTTCTTGTAAACTTTTCATTTTATTTTAATGAAAGCTGCGCACATAATAATAATAATAATAATAATAATAATAATAATAATAATAATAATAATAATAATAATAATAATAATAAGCGAATCCAGAAGTTCTCGGTATCTCAGGATGCTGGGGCTCGGGTGGCCGCTTATATCTTTACTAGGCTTAGTTTCTCTATAGCTAAGGGGGTGGGGGCCCATATTGTCGCTCGGCTCCCCACCAACTTCTTGTAAACTTTACATTTTATTTTAATGAAAGCTGCGCGCATCTTATAATAATAATAATAATAATAATAATAATAATAATAATAATAATAATAATAATAATAATAATAATAATAATAATAATAATAATAATAAAAGTAATTTGATAACTTATACCTAGTATAAATCATTTCTTCAAATCTTATACCTAAGATAATTTTCTTTCAAAACTTATACCAAAAATCCTCATTTTTTACATACTTAATTACCTTGTTGTGCTGTCACCACTCACCACAATTACCCTCCCGCCGGCAGGTCATCCTAAGGTCACCCCATTAAACGCCATCACACCAAATTAACAACTTCCGCATATACACCCAACACCGTCACAACCCTCGCCAACACCCAATCCATGCCTCACCTCCGCCCCGTCGAAAACCCACCAACCCAAAGCTCTTAACACCATTACCCTAAAAACTATCAGATCTGACTTTTATTTTCGGTGGTGGGAGTGGGCTTTCTTGGGTAGGGTGTGGTGGTTAAGGCAATGGGGGTCCACGGGTTATGGGGTCACCCTGAGGGAAACGTCACCGAGAGCACATAGGGGAAGCGACATCGACGGGATTGAACTTGAGGCGGAAAATCAACACCAATGGTGGTACCGGCGGGGCAGAAGGTGAGTGTAGACGGTGGTGATGAGGTGTATATGGTGGACATGGAGGTTAGTGGATCAATATGGTAGTGGGGATGGATTAATGTGGTGGCCTAAGGGTGGTGGTAGGTTATTATTAAGGGTAAAATGGTCAATTCGTAAATTTTGGTATTGAGTATAAAAAAATGAGGATTTTCGGTATAAGTTTTGAAAGAATATTATCTTAGGTATAAGATTTGAAAAAATGCTTTATACTAGGTATAAGTTATCAATTTACCCTAATAATAATAATAATAATAATAATAATAATAATAATAATAATAATAATAATAATAATAATAATAATAATAATAATAATAATAATAATACGTGACTTACCTCCATCATGACTTACCTCCATCATGCCCATTTTAGTACGGTTTCAGTGTCCTTTTTTGAGTATTCATGAGTGTCCGAATGGCGGTGGTAGGGACCTTACTAAGGCCGGCTGGCAAAAGCATTTTCAGGATCGACATTGTAATGTTGGTGCTATGGGTCTTACGCGTCAAACTCTTATTGATAGTCTGACGGTTTTCTCTAATGCCGAGATTACTTTGAAGCGGATGGGGCTTTGGTTGTATGGGGAGTGCTTTAAAACCCATACCTTTCGCTCCAGGTGTCGACATAGCCGGGGTGATATTGTTGCGCCTCCGGATTGTAGTGATGGCATCGTTAGCTTTATTATTCATGGTATGCCTAGACCTCCGGCTCCGTCTCACTCGGTTCTGTCATCTGATGATGAGATTGAGCTTGTTCAATGGTCTGTACCTTCGGTTGATCATTTATTTTCTTTGGGCAATCGCACCGTGAAATCTATTCCTTCTAAGTGCCGTCTTGGGATTGCTCGGGTTCTGAAGGGGGTCTTGGATGATTTGGCTGACTCTCCTGGTGATCTCTCCTGCTGGGTTCGTTTGCTTGTGTTGCCTATTTGTCTGATTAAGACCTTCGCTTCTAGGAGTAATCTTGAGTGTAGGACGGCTGTTAAGCGACAGCGTCAGGAGGAGAGTATTACCAGGGCTATTCTTGCTTGGGGGGTGCTTGGAGGGGGATTGCAGAAAATGCAGGAGTGTTTGGATGAGGTTCCTCCTTCGTTTCATGTGGGGGAAGATCTGGATTTGAGTGAGCTTAACCTTAGTGTCGGCGGAAGGTTTGTGATGGTCACTATACAATTTCTGTTTTGGTGCTTTTTTCCTCAGGGGTCGCCCCCTACTCTGATGCCACTCTTAGTGCTCTACGAGAGAAGCATCCTGTCGCCCCATCTCCTTCGCTGCCTCCTTTGCCTGTGGATCATCATTCTCTTGTTACCTCTTCGGCGGTGGTATTGGATATGATTCGTGGTTTCCCGCGTGGCACTTCTTGCGGGAGGGATGTGCTTCGTGCCCAACACCTTATGGACTGTTTGAGTGGTGCTGCTGTGGCTGTCTCTGATGATTTGATCGCTTCTGTTACTAGGGTGGTTAATCTTTTCTTGGAGGGCCAGTGCCCTGTAGCTCTTGGTGAGTACATTGCTAGCGCTCCGCTCACGCCGATTGTTAAGCCGGGCGGGGGTGTTCGTCTTATCGCTGTTGCCACTGTCTGGAGACGTCTTGTCTCTAAGTTTGGTGCTTGTTTGGTTGGTCCTTCTTTGTCTGCTTATTTTGCAGGTCTGCAGTTTGGGGTGGGGGTGTCTGGTGGAGGAGAGGCTATCTTGCATGCCATGAATTGGCTCATTGAGGCCCGTGGTGGTGATGTGGGACTGTCTATTGATGCGTGTCGTTATACACCAAAAATAAAAGCCTAAGTTTACTAACTAAAGAAGATAGCGGAAGTAGGGTCGATCTCCACAGGGAGGAAATTAACTAACTGTAATCTAAGTCTGTCAGTCACAGTCTGGGGGTTTTGATTTGGTTTTAAACTAAACTAAATAAGATTTAAGGGAAGAGAAATAAAGGTAGAAGGTAACACGAAATAAATCAGATAAAGGAGGAATATGCTAGGATTCGGTCTACTGCAATATCAGCATCTACGGGTCAACTAAGTAGTCAATCTATCAACGAGAAGGGCAATGGTTCTCTCCTCTCGGTCTCAAACCACCCTAGGGATTTTCCAAATTAACTCTCGTTCTCTTAGGAGTCACCTATCAATTCTAAGCAAGCCTTTCCCTTCCAATCTCTCGATCCAGGTCGGGATTAACTACCTAGCTAGTCTCCTGCGTGCACTCATTCGACTAACCTCGATTATATTGCTTAGATTGATTCTCATATTCAAGACTAACTAACATACTCTATCCTATCATGCCTTTATTACAGTTTTCCTCATCCTAACATATAAGGGAATTAGCTACTCATACTATTAATGATGCTAGTGATAAAGACGATTGAATATATGACATTAGACATGGTATAATCGTAAGTAACAAGCATAAGGAACAATAACGCAGCAATTAAGAAAGGTAAAACAGTAATTAAAACTAAAATCAAAGATTAAGAATAAAGTAGAGAAAAGAGTTTTACAATCTTAGCAAATCCGGCGTAAAGAACAAATCCGCGTCGATCATAAACCCGAATATAAACTCAAGGATTAAGAAAGTTCAGAAACTAATGATGAATGATAAGTGTCTGCTAAGTAGATCCTAATAATCAATCCTTCTCCCTAATGACGAAAATAAGAGTCTTATATAATGCATAACACTACTTTTAACCTAATTAATCTATGGACTCAAGGCCCGTGATGGATTCCACTCGATCGAGAGAAAATACCCTTCGATCGAGGCTTTTATTCGAGGAAATCGGTCGATCGAGGACTTCATCCTCTCGATCAACCAACTATTCAACAGCTACCCCTCGATTGAGCAGATGACTACTCGATCGAGGTCTTCCTCACTTCAACTCTCCTCGACCGACCAAAGATATAGTCGATCGAGGTCTTCTGGCCTAGCATATAGTGTTGGTCGTGACTTTGGGCTTGATTGTGAGCGGTTTCACGCTTTCCCATGCAAGAGCTTCTGTTCCGTTCCTTCCATTCTCCTAATTGCATGCAAAGTGGACTGTTTTGGCTCGGTTTCCGGTACTACGCAGCTTGTACCTACAAAATGGTATGAAAGTACAAAGTAGCCAAATAGGGGCATATAGTGACATAATATCACCTAAATGACATAGAAATGCGTGCATAAATGGACTAGAAAGTATATATAAAATACACGCATCAAACTTCCCCAAACCAAACCTTTGCTTGTCCTTAAGCAAACTAAATGCAGATATATGGAACTAAATGAACCTAGGGGAATGGAGTAAGTCTCATAGCTAGCTACAAGTCAATGCTAAACCGTTTAATGCACTCATTCAATCGCTACAAAGCTTAATACGAAAGTGAACGAATTTATACAATCTTGGAAATAAATTAGACTTTTGACCCTGCAAGACTCAACCAAATTCGGACTCTCACGGGCCACTCTTCTCTCAACAAGCAAATGGTATGTAAATATGTATAAGAAAGAGAGAAGAAAATATAGTCACTCACCTAGACTACGACCGACACAACATGCATCGCTAACTAATATGAAAGATAATTCAAGCACCGTACACACGCATAACCACCGTTCAAGGACTATTACGTGCCGAACATTTGCAAAAATATGGATATGTGAGGCTAATTGGTAAGAAGGGGCAAAACAATTAATGGAAATGTGAGGGTAAATAGCCAAGCTAGTTCCTAACAAGACCATAATAGAACCCGTTCCATTCTTCCAACTATCAAGAACTAAGCTCGATGCCTTAACATATCTAGGCATATACAACACAAATCCCATAAAACACCTCGACAAATAATAATAAGCACAGGAGGTGTAGATAACAAAAACTTCAGCCAATTATTTTTTCTCATTATATTTTTCATTTTTCATTTTCTTTCTCTTTTTTTTTCTTTCTTGGCTGATCGAGGGAAAAACCCCTCGATCGAGTGAAATAAGTCACTCGATCGAGGTAACAAATTGCAAAATCTGCTCGATCGAGCAGCGAGGTACTATTCATCACTTCTCTTCTTTTTCTCGCAAATACCCACTCCAATCAATGAAAACGAGCCAAAAACTGACGCAACGGTAAAATATACCTCGACTACTAAACTAGCTCGGCAAAGGTAGGCTCAGTTTAGAATGTAGTTAAGGGCAACAGGCAGATATGGCTTTATGTGGAGTTAATGGGGTAAAATGAGGAAAAGGGAGATACAAATATTCTCAAAACACGTAATACCGACCACAAACCCAATGCGTGCAGGGAATAAGAAATCAAAGTTCATATACAAGCAAATGACACGAGATGTGGGGAGTAACTACTCTCATTCCTAGATAGACTGGTCATAAATGCCACCAGTTATAGGCTCTAAAACTCGGAATATATAAGTAGTTTGCCAAAATGTTGAGTCAAGTCTAATAGTCAGATTTAAATTCCAAGACAAAATTCAATAGTTCACTACTTCGATTATACTAAGTAAGTCAAGAATGGTGCAAGGAATAGCATAAGATAGACTTGTAGTGCAATTTCATCACGAACAAGACTCCAATCCAACTCGACTATATGCAAAAATAAACGTGATATTTTTGATTTTTTCAAATTTTTCTAATTAACATGAATTGTAACGTGAATGCAATACAAATGCAAATGCAGACGCAAAAGGATGCAAAACACCTCCCCAAACCAAAACAGACAATGTCCTCATTGGCTATAGCACAACAGCATATAAGGGAAAGGGAAACACAACCTAATTCGTGTTCCTAAGGGATGAAATATATATAAAGAGTGGAAAAAATAAACAGAAAAACTCACAAATAGACAGCTTCCCCAAACCAGCATCAAACTAGGGAGCTAACATCACCTCCTCCTCAGTTTACTCCTCCGTGTCCACCCTATACGTCGGGTCCCTCTCCTCCTCCTGAGCTAGCCTCCTAGCTTCCAACTCCGCACGCTCCCTCATGGCCCTCTGTGCCGGCGTCTCGTCCTCTTCCTCTCCAGAATAAGAGGAAGAAGAAGATGGTGAAGGATACCCACCCTCTAGGTATCTGTAGAACGAGGGGTGAGGCCATCCATCTGTAATAGGACGTCCTCTGCGGATATGGTCCTCATAGATAGGGAACAAGGCCAAGGCCTGATCCCGTTGCATCTGTGTGATATCCCTGCGCATATCAAGTAGCAAAGCATCACGACGCCCTTTGTCCATGAACTTAGGCGCCTCAAACAGGGGAGGACAAACAAAATTAGCCGGAAAAACCTACTCAGGAGGGGGAGTGGTGGTGGTGACAGGTGGGGGCGTGACAGTGGTCGTCCCAACCTGTTGAGAACCCGACGGCTCTCCGATATCCCTCTGCGGGGAAGCTCTCTTCCTCTTCTTAGTGGAAGAGGAAGGTGTAGTAGTGAAGGGTAGATGGTAAACAGGGGGAGGGGGTTTCACCCCTCTCGCAGTAGTGAGAGGTGAAAGAGAAGGTAATGTAGGGCAAGGCAAGACAACGGATGTGGAACCACATATCTTCCACATCCGACGCCTAGAGCCCGTGATCCAAGTAAACCTGACAATGACAGGTATATCTAAGTCGACTTCAGGTCCAAAGCGCGAATGAATCCTAGGGAAGTCTGAATAAAGGTGGCGGCCAATCCTACTGACCAGACCGCCACAGACTACGACGCTAGATACCCTAGACTCTAGGTTCTTCCAGTGAAGAGCCACTAAGTAAGCTATGTTCAGGACAAACGGGGTACCGCTATCAACGTTCAAGTACCCCGCTAAAATGGCTAACTCAATGTTGTTGATGTTGTTGGGTTCTGGTCTAGCGAAAATCGACTCGCCTAAGAGTTGCAGAAAATAGCGCAGCGAGGGGTGGTGAACGTGGGCCACCTTACGAGTGTCGTAAGGTGTGTGAGAAAGGGCGGTCCAAGCTTGGGTCAACAGCTTCCTAGGAGCTGCCAAAAGACCGTCACTCGAAAGACCCAAAACCTCCCAAAACCGAGCTAAAGTCCAAGAATGCGACTCATTAAAGAGTCGGAAATGAATGCAAGCGCTGGACGGTGAGGTAACATACATATCGGCCTCAAAATTATTGGCACTGAAAAACTCGAGCGTAGGTACTCGATATGTATACTCCCTCATCGAGGCCAAACCCGACATCCCCGTCCCGTTAAGTAGTAGGCAAACATCAGTAAATAAACCTAGCTCCTCTAGGTCGGGACGGTGCAGAAAACGGCTCAAATGGATAGGGGAGTCAAGTAAATAAGATAACCGTTTCCGGTGAATGCTAGAAATGAATTGTACCTCCCTAATCCGTAGTAGTGGCCCAAGAGACGCCACGCTAGATAGCTGACTAGCAGCCTTGAGAGCCTTCTGGGGTGCCAATCCTCGAGTAGTAGCTAGCTTATGCGCGGCTAGCTGGCTGGTGGTCGCTGGAACAAGGGCCTCAGCAGTGACCGTGACAGCTGTCGGAGTCTCGGCATGCTCCGTGGAGGCCGTCTCAGCAGCAGTCTCGGTAGTGGTGACAACCTCGGGGACCACAGACTGACTGGGGACTGAACTTCACTCCATGACTACTAAGAAATCAACAAGAAACAATTAATAACATCTAATTCAGCAGATTAATCCTATAATCAAATTCTAACCCTAATTGAATCGAAAGAAGGGAAGGGATTACAAATTAGCTAGTAGAATAGTAACGTGGTACTTACTTGTTGATGATTACCCAAATATTAGCAATTAATCGATCGAATTCGAACAAATCGAATTAACAAACCCTAAATTCACGAAATCTTCAAATAAATCGAAATTATAGGTGAACAAGAAAGGGCTTTTCGATCAATTGCAATAGTAAAGTACTAGGGTATATATGTAATTGGTAATTAATTTGGATATTAACACGAATTGCAGGTAAGATTATGCAGAAAAATCGAAAGATGAAGAACAAAAGGGGAATTGGGATCGAGTAATTTGAAAAAGGATCGAAGACTTCTCTTATATAGGTAGGTTAGTTTGATCGATCGAGTAGAAATTCTACTCGATCGAGAACTTTTTCAGTCAAGACCGCTCGATCGAGTAGATCTGATTTACTCGATCGAGCACTTTCTTTTGGTGATCCTCAGTTTACTCGAGCGTTTTGAATTTGTCTCGATCGATTTGAATTCCATTCGATCGAGGTCTTTTGCTTCCCCAAGTCTCTCGATCGAGTAGCAATTTACTCGATCGAAAGGTTTCCCTATTTGCACAGCCTTCGACTTTTAGCATTTGATTTCCGCTTCTTTTTCCTGTAAAAATGATACAAGACGACACCCAGAAAAATACCAAAAAAAAATTGTCTAACAGGAAAAGTAAATTGTTTATCTAAACTACGGATTATAACGTAACGTCTAATCTAAGTAGATAGTCTAATTGTCTAATTGTCTAATGAAAACGCAATAAATTGTTATTTACAAATTGCACGGCGTTGCAAACCCGGCTAATAACCAAATAGTTTCGCGACAAGGCCACCGTCAGGCCTTTGACTTGCGGAATTACCCTCAGCTGCGGTAATTTCCGACTTCTTTTTCCACACATACGATCTTTTCTTGGATTCTAGCTCCACTTCCAAATCACTTGAATATGTGCTAACTCCTTTGTCCTTCTTGGACTTCTCGTCGATACCATCACGTGAACACGACTCTCCCTTCTTCAGCTCCAGTGCTGCCGATCTATTATCTGTAAGACAACACACAACGGCGCGTTCCTCCAATTCGCTCTCAAGCTGGGGCGGAGGTGTTACGGTAGCAATAGGAATTTCACAGACAGAAGCTATAGGCTCGATAGGAACCGAAGCTTTGTCATGCGTAAATAAATCAAGCGTGATGTCAGCTAAGGGAAGCGCGTGACAAGGTGAAACAAGCATGGGGCCTTTACTAACACGAGACTGAGTGAAAACTAGGTTCTCCCCACCTATCTGAAAAGTTAATGTCCTTAACCCGACATCAATAACCGCTTGCGCAGTATGCAAGAACGGTCTTCCCAAAATGATGGGAGTGTGAGAATCCTCAGGTATGTCCAATACTATGAAGTCGACTGGGATAAAGAATCTCCCAATTTGCACAGGTACATCCTCTATGACTCCTAAAGGTCGGGACAAGGTCCTATCTGCCATTTGCATCGTCATGTTGGTACACTGAAGCTTGGTGAAGCCTAACCGTTTGGGTAAAGACAAAGGTAAGACGCTAACACTAGCTCCTAGGTCACATAACGCATTATCTATAAGATAGGTACCTATATGACACGGTATGGAGAAGCTACCTGGGTCAGACAGTTTAGGTGGGCATTTGTTCTGGAGGAACGCGGAGCATTCCTCGGTCAAAGCTACAGTCTCTACAGTATCGACTGACCTCTTAGGTAAAAGAATTTCACGCATAAATTTAAAGTAAGAGGGTACCTTTAATAAGAGGTCTGCGAATGGAACATTCACCTTAAGATCGCGTACAATGTCAGCGAACCGAGCAAATTCATTCTCGACCCTAGCCTCTTTCAACCGGCCAGGAAACGAAACTGGAACGTCAGGTGATCCACGTTGCATATCCTTGACAATCGCGTTGTTAATCATCTGCTTGCTTAACCCCTTCGATTGAGCTTCTCGCTCATTAGGACCCATCGATCAAGTATCGATGTCACTCGATCGATCATTCTTGGAAATCAAACTGCTTGATCGAGCAGCATCATCAGTCAAAATATTCGATCGAGCAACTGAACCCTCTCGATCGACCAACTGCCTCTCTGATTCACTCGATCGAGGAACAGCAACCTCTCGATCGAGTGAATTTCTCTTCAAATCATTCGATCGAGTAGAATAAACTCCTCGATCGATTACAATATCAGCATCAGCCTTCGAAACATTGGGATGCGCACCAGAGATATCAGCAACAGTACCAGTAGGACTGTCATAAGCGAGACCGCTTCGCAGAGTGATCATGTTAAGTGTCTCCTTGTTCTTATCAGTCTGGGACGGTAACTGGCCGGGTTGCCTAATCGATCTAGCTCCCGCCAATTGAGCAATTTGTGACTCCAAGAGTTTAATGGTAGCATTCGTTGCTTGATCAGATTTGCTCAATTGGGTAGCTAAAGCTTGTATCATCGACTTTAGCCCTCCAAATTCTGAAATTCCTCCACATGAGGAACAAGCTTGTTGTGAAGACTGGATTTTTTGGAATCCTTGCTTATGCGACGGTTGATACGTCGGCTGCTGTGGTGGAGGAGTAGGATTTAGGACATTCTGGCTCGTCCATCTCAAGTTGGGATGGATATTCCCTTGATTGTAGTAACCACCCTCTTGACGATATTGTTGAAAAGAGCAAACTTGCTCCTTTTCTGCAAGACAATCTACAGCCGTGTGACCAGTTTTGCCACACCTTTCACAAGTGATCACTTCATCTCGCTGCAGCAAATGAACCGTCTGCTGGTTATATGCAGCCAGTTTCTCCCATTTGTCAAGTCTGGCATTCGATTTATCAAATTTAGCATCCAGACCGTCATAATCAACACTAGCAACTGTCCGTGTACCACTTGGCGGATTACCATATTCAGCACAGTGGGTTGCCATCTCCTCAATTAATTTCCAACCTTTATCAATATCTATCTCCTTCTGGAATCTCCCGTTTGATGCAGCATCTAAGATAGCTCGATGATCATCATACAACCCGTTGTAAAACAGGTTACATAAGAACCACTGTTCGAACCCATGGTGAGGAACAGACCTCACTAGCGTCTTAAATCGATCGCGGGACTCATAGAGATGTTCATGAACTGTCTGCTTGAAATTTGTAATCTGACCCCTCAAAGCATTCGTCCTCTGTGGTGGAAAAAACTTCTTGTAGAAGGCCAGTGCAAGTGTAGTCCAGTTGGTAATGCCAAGTTCTTCTCTATTCATATTCTTCAACCAATCTTTGGCATTGTCGGTAAGAGAGAAAGGGAACAAGACCTCCTTGATCTTGTCTTGTGTCACCCCTTTAGAAAGTGGAATAGAAGAGCAGTAATCAGCAAAAGTCTCCATATGCTTTCTCGGATCTTCCCCAGCCACACCCCTATACTTAACCTGCTGAACAAGCTTGATATAAGACAAACGACGATCAAAAGAAGTTCCATCTTCGTCCGTTGTAAGTTTGAATCCCTGGGGTATACATGCAGCGGTGGGCTCAGAATGACTAACAATGTTAGGCATCTTTGCTGGTACGGTAGTCTCAACAGTCGAATCTTCCTCGAAAATAAAACTGTCGAAGACGGAGTCAGAAGTACTCAAGTCTTCCTCCTGAATAGTCTTATCTAACCCTCTCTTTCTGCGTAAAAAGGTTCTTTCGGGCTCTGGATCAGCTTCCACTAACTCGAGCCTTTGGGACCTGCGCATACACAACTATGGAGAGAAAAATAAGAACAGTCTTAAGGAATTAAAAATTCCTTAAGACGAGACAGAAATAAATAAACAGAAAATTAAATTGCCCCCCCGGCAACGGCGCCAAAATTTGATGCGTGTCGTTATACACCAAAAATAAAAGCCTAAGTCTACTAACTAAAGAAGATAGCGGAAGTAGGGTCGATCTCCACAGGGAGGAAATTAACTAAGTGTAATCTAAGTCTGTCAGTCACAGTCTGGGGGTTTTGATTTTGTTTTAAACTAAACTAAATAAGATTTAAGGGAAGAGAAATAAAGGTAGAAGTTAACACGAAATAAATCAGATAAAGGAGGAATATGCTAGGATTCGGTCTACTGCAATATCGGCATCTACGGGTCAACTAAGTAGTCAATCTATCAACGAGAAGGGCAATGGTTCTCTCCTCTCGGTCTCAAACCACCCTAGGGATTTTCCTAATTAACTCTCGTCCTCTTAGGAGTCACCTATCAATTCTAAGGAAGCCTTTCCCTCTTAATCTCTCGATCCAGGTCGGGATTAACTACCTAGCTAGTCTCCTGCGTGCACTCATTCGACTAACCTCGATTATATTGCTTAGATTGATTCTCATATTCAAGACTAACTAACATACTCGATCCTATCATGCCTTTATTACAGTTTTCCTCATCCTAACACATAAGGGAATTAGCTACTCATACTATTAATGATGCTAGTGATAAAGACGATTGAACATATGACATTAGACATGGTATAATCGTAATTAACAAGCATAAGGAACAATAACGCAGCAATTAAGAAAGGTAAAACAGTAATTAAGACTAAAATCAAAGATTAAGAATAAAGTAGAGAAAAGAGTTTTACAATCTTAGCAAATCCGGCGTAAAGAACAAATCCGCGTCGATCATAAACCCGAATATAAACTCAAGGATTAAGAAAGTTAAGAAACTAATGATGAATGATAAGTGTCTGCTAAGTAGATCCTAATAATCAATCCTTCTCCCTAATGACGAAAATAAGAGTCTTATATAATGCATAACACTACTTTTAACCTAATCAATCTATGGACTCAAGGCCCGTGATGGATTCCACTCGATCGAGGGAAAATACCCTTCGATCGAGGCTTTTATTCGAGGAAATCGGTCGATCGAGGACTTCATCCTCTCGATCGACCAACTATTCATTAGCTACCCCTCGATCGAGCAGATGACTACTCGATCGAGGTCTTCCTCACTTCAACTCTCCTCGACCGACCAAAGATATAGTCGATCGAGGTCTTCTGGCCTAGCATATAGTGTTGGTCGTGACTTTGGGCTTGATTGTGATCGGTTTCACGCTTTCCCATGCAAGAGCTTCTGTTCCGTTCCTTCCATTCTCCTAAATGCATGCAAAGTGGACTGCTTTTGCTCGGTTTTCTGTACTACGCAGCTTGTACCTACAAAATGGTATGAAAGTACAAAGTAGCCAAATAGGGGCATATAGTGACATAATATCACCTAAATGACATAGAAATGCGTGCATAAATGGACTATAATGTCTATATAAAATACACGCATCAAACTTCCCCAAACCAAACCTTTGCTTGTCCTCAAGCAAACTAAATGCAGATATATGGAACTAAATGAACCTAGGGGAATGGAGTAAGTCTCAGAGCTAGCTACAAGTCAATGCTAAACCGTTTAATGCACTCATTCAATCGCTACAAAGCTTAATACGAAAGTGAACGAATTTATACAATCTTGGAAATAAATCAGACTTTCAACCCTGCAAGACTCAACCAAATTCGGATTCTCACGGGTCACTCTTCTCTCAACAAGCAAATGGTTAGTAAATATGTATAAGAAAGAGAGAAGAAAATATAGTCACTCACCTAGACTACGACCGACACAACATGCATCGCTAACTAATATGAAAGATAATTCAAGCACCGTACACACGCATAACCACCGTTCAAGGACTATTAGGTGCCGAACATTTGCAAAAATATGGATATGTGAGGCTAATTGGTAAGAAGGGGCAAAACAATTAATGGAAATGTGAGGGTAAATAGCCAAGCTAGTTCCTAACAAGACCGTAATAGAACCCGTTCCATTCCTCCAACTATCAAGAACTAAGCTCGATGCCTTAACATATCTAGGCATATACAACACAAATCCCATAAAACACCTCGACAAATAATAATAAGCACAGGAGGTGTAGATAACAAAAACTTCAGCCAATTATTTTTTCTCATTATATTTTTCATTTTTCATTTTCTTTCTCTTTTTTTTTTCTCTCTTGGCTGATCGAGGGAAAAACCCCTCGATCGAGTGAAATAAGTCACTCGATCGAGGTAACAAATTGCAAAATCTGCTCGATCGAGCTAAAAGCTGCTCGATCGAGGTACTATTCATCACTTCTCTTCTTTTTCTCGCAAATACCCACTCCAATCAATGAAAACGAGCCAAAAACTGACGCAACGGTAAAATATACCTCGACTACTAAACTAGCTCGGCAAAGGTAGGCTCAGTTTAGAATGTAGTAAGGGCAACAGGCAGATATGGCTTTATGTGGAGTTAATGGGGTAAAATGAGGAAAAGGGAGATGCAAATATTCTCAAAACACGTAATATCGACCACAAACCCAATGCGTGCAGGCAATAAGAAATCAAAGTTCATATACAAGCAAATGACACGAGATGTGGGGAGTAACTACTCTCATTCCTAGATAGACTGGTCATAAATGCCACCAGTTATAGGCTCTAAAACTCGGAATATATAAGTAGTTTGCCAAAATATTGAGTCAAGTCTAATAGTCAGATTTAAATTCCAAGACAAAATTCAATAGTTCATTACTTCGATTTTACTAAGTAAGTCAAGAATGGTGCAAGGAATAGCATAAGATAGACTTGTAGTGCAATTTCATCACGAAAAAGACTCCAATCCGACTCGACTATATGCAAAAATAAACGTGATATTTTTGATTTTTTCAAATTTTTCTAATTAACATGAATTGTAAACGTGAATGAAATACACATGCAAATGCAGACGCAAAAGGATGCAAAACACCTCCCCAAACCAAAACAGACAATGTCCTCATTGGCTATAGCACAACAGCATATAAGGGAAAGGGAAACACAACCTAATTCGTGTTCCTAAGGGATGAAATATATATAAAGAGTGGAAAAAATAAACAGAAAAACTCACAAAACGACAGCTTCCCCAAACCAACATCAAACTGGGGAGCTAACATCACCTCCTCCTCAGTTTACTCCTCCGTGTCCACCCTATACGTCGGGTCCGTCTCCTCCTCCTGAGCCAGCCTCCTAGCTGCCAACTCCGCGCGCTCCCTCATGGCCCTCTGTGCCGGCGTCTCGTCCTCTTCCTCTCCAGAAGAAGAGGAAGAAGAAGATGGTGAAGGATACCCACCCTCTGGGTATTTGTAGAACGAGGGGTGAGGCCATCCATCTGGAATAGGACGTCCTCTGCGGATATGGTCCTCATAGATAGGGAACAAGGCCAAGGCCTGATCCCGTCGCATCTGTGCGATATCCCTGCGCATATCAAGTAGCAAAGCATCACGACGACCTTGGTCTATGCACTCAGGCGCCTCAAACAGGGGAGGACAAACAAAATTAACCGGAAAAACCGACTCAGGAGGGGGAGTGGTGGTGGTGACAGGCGGGGGCGTGACAGTGGTCGTCCCAACCTGCTGAGAACCCGACGGCTCTCCGACATCCCTCTGCGGGGAAGCTCTCTTCCTCTTCTTAGTGGAAGAGGAAGGTGTAGTAGTGAAGGGTAGATGGTAAACAGGGGGAGGGGGTTTCACCCCTCTCGCAGTAGTGAGAGGTGAAAGAGAAGGTAATGTAGGGCAAGGCAAGACAACGGATGTGGAACCACATATCTTCCACATCCGACGCCCAGAGCCCGAGATCCAAGTAAAACCGACCATGACAGGTATATCTAAGTCGACGCCAGGTCCTAAGCGCGAATGAGTCCTAGGGAAGTCTGAATAAAGGTGGCGGCCAATCCTACTGACCAGACCGCCACAGACTACGGCGCTAGACATTCTAGACTCTAGGTTCTTCCAGTGAAGAGCCACTAAGTAAGCTATGTTCAGGATAAACAGGGTACCGCTATCAACGTTCAGGTACCCCGCTAAAATGGCTAACTCAATGTTGTTGATGTTGTTGGGTTCTGGTCTAGCAAAAATCGACTCGCCTTGAAGTCATAGAAAATAGCGCAGCGAGGGGTGGTGAACGTGGGCCACCTTACGAGTGTCGTAAGGTGTGTGAGAAAGGGCGGTCCAAGCCTGGGTCAACAGCTTCCTAGGAGCTGCCAAAAGACCGTCACTCGAAAGACCTAAAACCTCCCAAAACCGAGCTAAAGTCCAAGAATGCGACTCATTAAAGAGTCGGAAATGAATGCAAGCGCTAGGCGGCGAGGTAACATACATATCGGCCTCAAAATCATTGGCACTGAAAAACTCGAGCGTAGGTACTCGATATGTATACTCCCTCATCGAGGCCAAACCCGACATCCCCGTCCCGTTAAGTAATAGGCAAACATCAGTAAATAAACCTAGCTCCTCTAGGTCAGGACGGTGCAGAAAACGGCTCAAATGGATAGGGGAGTCAAGTAAATAAGATAACCGTTTCCGGTGAATGCTAGAAATGAATTGTACCTCTCTAATCCGTGGTAGTGGCCCAAGAGACGCCACGCTAGATGGCTGACTAGCAGCCTTGAGAGCCTTCTGGGGTGCCAATGCTCGAGTAGTAGCTAGCTTATGCGCGACTAGCTGGCTGGTGGTCGCTGGAACAACGACCTCAGCAGTGACCGTGACAGCTGTCGGAGTCTCGGCATGCTCCGTGGAGGCCGTCTCGGCAGCAGTCTTGGTAGTGGTGACAACCTCGGGGACCACGGACTGACTGGGGAATGAACTTCACTCCATGACTACTAAGAAATCAACAAGAAACAATTAATAACATCTAATTCACCAGATTAATCCTATAATCAAATTCTAACCCTAATTGAATCGAAAGAAGGGAAGGGATTACGAATTAGCTAGTAGAATAGTAACGTGGTACTTACTTGTTGATGATTACCCAAATATTATCAATTAATCGATCGAATTCGAACAAATCGAATTAACAAACCCTAAATTCACGAAATCTACAAATAAATCGAAATTATAGGTGAAAAAGAAAGGGCTTTTCGATCAATTGCAATAGTAAAGTACTAGGGTATATATGTAATTGGTAATTAATTTGGATATTAACACGAATTGCAGGTAAGATTATGCAGAAAAATCGAAAGATGAAGAACAAAAGGGGAATTGGGATCGAGTAATTTGAAAGAGGATCGAAGACTTCTCTTATATAGGTAGGTTAGTTCGATCGATCGAGTAGAAATTCTACTCGATCGAGAACTTTTTCAGTCAAGATCGCTCGATCGAGTAGATTTGATTTACTCGATCGAGCACTTTCTTTTGGTGATCCTCAGTTTACTCGAGCGTTTTGAATTTTCCTCGATTGATTTGAATTCCATTCGATCGAGGTCTTTTGCTTCCCCAAGTCTCTCGATCGAGTAGCAATTTACTCAATCGAAAGGTTTCCCTATTTGCACAGCCTTCGACTTTTAGCCTTTGTTTTCCGCTTCTTTTTCTTGCAAAAACGATACAAGACGATACCCAGAAAAATACCAAAAAAAATTGTCTAACAGGAAAAATAAATTGTTTATCTAAACTACGGATTATAACGTAACGTCTAATCTAAGTAGATAGTCTAATTGTCTAATTGTCTAATGAAAACGCAATAAATTGTTATTACAAATTGCACGGGGTTGCAAACCCGGCTAATAACCAAATAGTTTTGCGACAAGGCCACCGTCAGGCCTTTGACTTGCGGAATTACCCTCAGCTGCGGTAATTTACGACTTCTTTTTCCACACATACTATCTTTTCTTGGATTCTAGCTCCACTTCCAATTCACTTGAATATGTGCGAACTCCTTTATCCTTCTTGGACTTCTCCTCGATACCATCACGCGAACACGGCTCTCCCTTCTTCAGCCCCAGTGCTGCCGATCTATTATCTGTAAGACAACACACAACGGCACGTTCCTCCAATTCGCTCCCAAGCTGGGGCGGACGTGTTACGGTAGCAATAGGAATTTCACACACAGGAGCTATAGGCTCGATAGGAACAGAACCTTTGTCATGCGTAAATAAATCAGGCGTGATGTCAGCTAAAGGAAGCGCGTGACATGGTGAAACAAGCATGGGACCTTTACTAGCACGAGACTGAGTGAAAACTAGGTTCTCCCCACCTATCTGAAAAGTTAATGTCCTTAACCCGACATCAATAACCGCTTGCGCAGTATGCAAGAACGGTCTTCCCAAAATGATGGGAGTGTGAGAATCCTCAGGTATGTCCAATACTATGAAATCGACCGGGATAAAGAATCTCCCAATTTGCACAGGTATATCCTCTATGACTCCTAAAGGTCGGGACAAGGTCTTATCTGCCATTTGCACCGTCATGTTGGTACACTGAAGCTTGGTGAAGCCTAACCGTTTGGCTAAAGACAAAGGTAAGACGCTAACACTAGCTCCTAGGTCACATAACGCATTATCTATATGATAGGTACCTATATGACACGGTATGGAGAAGCTACCTGGGTCAGACAGTTTAGGTGGGCATTTGTTCTGGAGGAACGCGGAGCATTCCTCGGTCAAAGCTACAGTCTCTACAGTATCGACTGACCTCTTACGTATAAGAATTTCACGCATAAATTTCAAGTAAGAGGGTACCTTTAATAAGAGGTCTGCGAATAGAACATTCACCTTAAGATCGCGTACAATGTCAGCGAACCGAGCAAATTCATTCTCGACCCTAGCCTTCTTCAACCGACCGAGAAACGGAACTGGAACGTCAGGTGATCATACTTGACAATCGCGTTGTTAATTATCCGCTTGCTTAACCCCTTCGATTGAGTTTGTCGCTCATTAGGACCCATCGATCGAGTATCGATGTCACTCGATCGATCATTCTTGGATTTCAAACTGCTCGATCGAGCTGCATCATCAGTCAAAATATTCGATCGAGCAACTGAACCCTCTCGATCGACCAACTGCCTCTCGGATTCACTCGATCGAGGAACAGGAACCTCTCGATCGAGTGAATTTCTCTTCAAATCATTCGATCGACTAGGAGAAACTCCTTGATCAATTACAATATCAGCATCAGCCTTCGAAACATTGGGATGCGCACCAGAGATATCAGCAACAGTACCAGTAGGACTGTCATAAGCGAGACCGCTTCGCAGAGTGATCATGTTCAGTGTCTCCTTGTTCTTATCAGTCTGGGACGGTAACTGGCCGGGTTGCCTAATCGATCTTGCTCCCGCCAATTGAGCAATCTGTGACTCCAAGAGTTTAATGGTAGCATTCGTTGCTTGATCAGATTTGCTCAATTGGGTAGCTAAAGCTTGTATCATCGACTTTAGCTCTCCAACTTCTGAAATTCCTCCACATGAGGAACAAGCTTGTTGTGAAGACTGGATTTTTTGGAATCCTTGCTTATGCGGCGGTTGATACGTCGGCTGTTGTGGTGGAGGAGTAGGATTTAGGACATTCTGGCTCGTCCATCTCAAGTTGGGATGGATATTCCCTTGATTGTAGTAACCACCCCCTTGACGATATTGTTTAAAAGAGCAAACTTGCTCCTTTTCTGCAAGACAATCTACAGCCGTGTGACCAGTTTCACCACACCTTTCACAAGTGATCACTTCATCTCGCTGCAGCAAATGAACCGTCTGCTGGTTATCTGCAGCCTGTTTCTCCCATTTGTCAAGTCTGGCATTCAGTTTATCAAATTTAGCATCCAGACCGTCATAATCAACACTAGCTACTGTCCGTGTACCACTTGGCGGATTACCATATTCAGCACAGTGGGTTGCCATCTCCTCAATTAATTTCCAACCCTTATCATCATCTATCTCCTTCTGGAATCTCCCGTTTGATGCAGCATCTAAGATAGCTCGATGATCATCATACAACCCGTTGTAAAACAGGTTACGTAAGAACCACTGTTTGAACCCATGGTGAGGAACAGACCTCACTAGCGTCTTAAATCGATCCCAGGACTCATAGAGATTTTCATGAACTGTCTGCTTGAAATTTGTAATTTGACCCCTCAAAGCATTCGTCCTCTGTGGTGGAAAAAACTTCTTGTAGAAGGCCAGTGCAAGTGTAGTCCAGTTGGTAATGCCAAGTTCTTCTCTATTCATATTCTTCAACCAATCTTTGGCATTGTCGGTAAGAGAGAAAGGGAACAAGACCTCCTTGATCTTGTCTTGTGTCACCCCTTTAGAAAGTGGAATAGAAGAGCAGTAATCAGCAAAAGTCTCCATATGCTTTCTCGGATCTTCCCCAGCCACACCCCTATACTTAACCTGCTGAACAAGCTTGATATAAGACAAACGACGATCAAAAGAAGTTCCATCTTCGTCCGTTGTAAGTTTGAATCCCTGGGGTATACATGCAGCGGTGGGCTCAGAATGACTAACAATGTTAGGCATTGATCAGGCCTGTCGCAAGCCCGATGCAAAGATAAATTACCCAGACTAGGCTACTAACAAATTAATGTAATTAGGGAAGTAGGGGTCGATCCTCAGGGAGATGGTGCTTCCTATGGATTGTGAATCGTCTCACAATTGAGTTTTATCTAATGATTTTCTGGGTTTTGGATTGTTGTGATGTCTAAACTAACGAAAGGCATAAATAAGAACAAAATAAAAACAAACTAGAATGAAAACAATAAAGCAATTGATAAATTAACAATAATGAGAAGCATCTAGGGAGATAGGTTCACACATGTAGATTGACATATTAATGAAATTAGATTTAGGATGAGCAAATAATTCATTGAGCGTTCGTAAGAATGGTGTGTTCATTACAATCATAGATCAGATGGTCTAGCAGGCTTTTAGTGCGATTTACTAGGTCTTAATCCACTATGTCACGCTTTGTCTATTCAATTCCTGTATATCTACCTTGGAAAAGAATTCCATACTAGTCAATGATTGTGATCAAGAATCGTCAACTATCGTTAAAGTCCAAACATGCATAGACACAATGTTTTAAAGGCACAATTTCCTTTATCCAATTATCATCTTTTAATCAATCTAACATGGCTACCCTACACCCTAGAAAGGTGACTACTCACTCATGATTATGTTGGTATTAACAATGAAAATTAAGATAAGCATATTTAGTTGAATTTGACAATAATTTAGACTCTCTATGTGGCGATAATAACGACGCTATATGACAATCTAAGAAATGAAACTGCGATTATAACAACGTAAAAAACGAATCTAAATGATACGAATAGATAGTAACGAACAAATGGAAAGCAATAAAGAATGGTAAACAAAGGATAAATTAGGAATACCTAGGTGACGATCAACGATGAAAGCGATAACAATAATAGAAATCCCTCGCATAGAAATATCGTATCTTGAATTACAACTCTTGAACCCAACAAAGCAGATACAAGGATTGAAATTCTATTTGAACTAAGCTAATGTTTTGAACGGAAATGGACAGAAATAAACTAGAAACAAATGATAAAAGAAGAAGAAAATCTAAACTAGGAAGACTAAAGCTAAAAAGAAATATAAGACAAGATTGTGTAAGAAAATGTATATGATGTTGGATATATGGATGTTTTATATAAGGGGCTTGTCACATCTATTTATAGTATTAGGGTTTCGTGGAGAAGAGGTCGGGTAATAAATACATAGGGCAAATTTAGGAAGAAAGAGCCGCAATGCATGAAGCAGCAGGAATACCCGATCGGGTACACCACTTACCCGATCGGGTACACCACTTACCCGATCGGGTAAGTCGTCTTCTGGAAGCTCTTGACTAACTCTTCAACTTCCTTCGCTTTGACTTGACTTACAACATCCCCCTTGACTCTACAATCGGGTTTGTTGCTTGGATATGATGTAAAGCGATGAATTCTCCCGTCTAGTTGATTGGTCTTCCGACAATTAAGAAACCGTCTTTGCTTCTTCCCTCTCTTAAGTTAGTGAACCTTCTCGAAATGCCTTACACACGGTCAAGCTTGCATCTTCAAATCGTCGGGTTCTAGGCAAATGCTCGGAAATATAGAAAAAGGGTGTAGAAACGTCACTTTCCCTACAAAACAAGTTAGAACACAGGAATTCGCCTAGAAGACGATATTAGCTCATAAAATGGCTTAACAAAGCACAAATGACAAACAAAATCGAGCTAAAGTGGGGGTTAAAATCATACAAATATTCACTTATCAGGCATCTTCGCTGGTACGGTAGTCTCAACAGTCGAATCTTCCTCAAAAATAAAACTGTCGAAGACGGAGTCAGAAGTACTCAAGTCTTCCTCCTGAATAGTCTTATCTAACCCTCTCTTTCTGGGTAAAAAAGGTTCTTTCGTGCTCTGGATCAGCTTCCACTAACTCGAGCCTTTGGGACCTGCGCATACACAACTATGGAGAGAAAAATAAGAACAGTCTTAAGGAATTAAAAATTCCTTAAGACGAGACAGAAATAAATAAACAGAAAATTAAATTGCCCCCCCGGCAACGGCGCCAAAATTTGATGCGTGTCGTTATACACCAAAAATAAAAGCCTAAGTCTACTAACTAAAGAAGATAGCGGAAGTAGGGTCGATCTCCACAGGGAGGAAATTAACTAACTGTAATCTAAGTCTGTCAGTCACAGTCTGGGGGTTTTGATTTGGTTTTAAACTAAACTAAATAAGATTTAAGGGAAGAGAAATAAAGGTAAAAGGTAACACGAAATAAATCAGATAAAGGAGGAATATGCTAGGATTCGGTCTACTGCAATATCGGCATCTACGGGTCAACTAAGTAGTCAATCTATCAACGAGAAGGGCAATGGTTCTCTCCTCTCGGTCTCAAACCACCCTAGGGATTTTCCTAATTAATTCTCGTCCTCTTAGGAGTCACCTATCAATTCTAAGCAAGCCTTTCCCTTCCAATCTCTCGATCCAGGTCGGGATTAACTACCTAGCTAGTCTCCTGCGTGCACTCATTCGACTAACCTCGATTATATTGCTTAGATTGATTCTCATATTCAAGACTAACTAACATACTCTATCCTATCATGCCTTTATTACAGTTTTCCTCATCCTAACATATAAGGGAATTAGCTACTCATACTATTAATGATGCTAGTGATAAAGACGATTGAATAAATGACATTAGACATGGTATAATCGTAATTAACAAGCATAAGGAACAATAACGCAGCAATTAAGAAAGGTAAAACAGTAATTAAGACTAAAATCAAAGATTAAGAATAAAGTAGAGAAAAGAGTTTTACAATCTTAGCAAATCCGGCGTAAAGAACAAATCCGCGTCGATCATAAACCCGAATAAAAACTCAAGGATTAAGAAAGTTCAGAAACTAATGATGAATAATAAGTGTCTGCTAAGTAGATCCTAATAATCAATCCTTCTCCCTAATGACGAAAATAAGAGTCTTATATAATGCATAACACTACTTTTAACCTAATTAATCTATGGACTCAAGGCCCGTGATGGATTCCACTCGATCGAGGGAAAATACCCTTCGATCGAGGCTTTTATTTGAGGAAATCGGTCGATCGAGGACTTCATCCTCTCGATCGACCAACTATTCAACAGCTACCCCTCGATCGAGCAGATGACTACTCGATCGAGGTCTTCCTCACTTCAACTCTCCTCGACCGACCAAAGATATAGCCGACCGAGATCTTCTGGCCTAGCATATAGTGTTGGTCGTCACTTTGGGCTTGATTGTGAGCGGTTTCACGCTTTCCCATGCAAGAGCTTCTGTTCCGTTCTATCCATTCTTCTAAATGCATGCAAAGTGGACTGTTTTGGCTCGGTTTCCGCTACTACGCAGCTTGTACCTACAAAATGGTAATGAAAGTACAAAGTAGCCAAATAGGGGCATATAGTGACATAATATCACCTAAATGACATAGAAATGCGTGCATAAATGGAATAGAAAGTCTATATAAAATACACGCATCATCTATGTTGCTAGTTGATTTCCAGAATGCTTTCAACCTTGTTGATCGTGTGACTATGCTACAGGAAGTCCGCCGTTGTTGTCCGGTTCTTTCCCGTTGGGTGGAGTTTTGTTACTTTAGCCCTGCCCGTCTTTATTATGGGGAGCATTGCTTGTGGTCTTGTCACGGTGTTCAGCAGGGTGATCCGTTAGGCCCTTTGCTTTTCGCTTTGGTTTTGCATCCCTTAGTGTGTAAAATCCGGGACTCCTTTGATCTTACTATGCAGGCTTGGTATTTGGATGACGGCACCATTGTTGGGGACACTTTGGAGGTGGGGGCTGTTTTGGATTTGATTATGGCAGATAGGCCTCGTTTTTGTCTCCATCTTAATGTGGCTGATAAGTGATATTTTGTACTGATTTATCCCTCGTTTTAGCTCGATTTCTATACGATTTATGCACTTTGTTAAGTGATTAACGAGCTAATATTGCTATTCTAGTTGTTTTGCGTATTTTGACTCGTTTTATAGGAAATGAAACGGTTTTGCTATATTTTCCTACTTTATGGAGCAAAGGCACTAGAATACGAGTTTTCAAGGAACCGATGATAGCCATCTCACGATTTGACTACGATTTCGCTACATCCTTCCTCGAATGGACTCAATTTGGATTTTGACTTTGAACTTCAAAGGGAAACATCAACCCAAGTCAAAAGAAGACTAGCCCAAGCCCAATTTCGTATTGCATTGACCAAGACCAAAGCATAGGATTCCGTGCCTAAGAAACGAAATTGGAAAAGACGGAAGATTCCATCTTGCACACTTACCCGATCGGATTTCCTTATACCCGATTGGGTATGTTTGCAAATGGACGTTACTTAGTTCTTCTTCTACCGAGCTTAAATGAGTGATTAAATGCTTTGACTAGGGTATGAATTTGGACGAGAGATCAGCAGCCATGCAGCCCTATAAAAGCCAATGATCATCACATCAACTTATCATCAACTTACATACTTTTCATACACAACTTAGAATACAATAATCTAGTAGTTTTCTTCTTTCATACAAGTTTTAGATTGTAGTTTATGGAATTTCTTAGTGTTTCTCTACTGTTTTTATAAGCTTTTGTTAATGGGTTGGATAATTGTTCTTTACTTTATTTCCTACATAACTTGCATTCCAATTTCGGTAATTCTCTATTCTTAATTTACTTATGCAATTTTCATCATGAACCTTAATCTATTTAGTCTTATTCTCATATTATTGTTGTTAGAAAATCAATGTAAAAGCAATCTAGTTGAAACTAAAATATTGACTATCATGCCACCTTTTATTTTGCCTAATCATATAATCCTAAAAATTGTCAGTAGAATCATTATTAGTAGAATCACCTTAATCACTTTAGTATTTATATTTCATAGTTTAATTTCCTACATCTTTTTCTTATTAATTTACTTAATCACATGATCACATAAATTAGATTAATTCTAATATTGTAAGATTAACATTGTGTAAATAAAATAAATAGAGTTGTAACATTGAAATGCTTTACTAGTTAAATGAATTAAAAGAAGAGTAGATACCAATTGAACCATCTAGTTGTTTCTTTCTTTGGTCGTGTCAAATTCTATAACTTTGTTTAGCGGCCATAAACAATTGTTTGTATTAGTCAATTTCCGTCTTTGTAACGAGAGTTGGGATGGGAATTAGGACTACCAATAGGGGTTTAGTGACCTAACCATGCTGAGAGGACGTTAGGACCCACTAAAAGGTCGGTACGAATTCGAGAGGATTATACCGCTACAAGGCTTAGACAATCATAGTAATTCTAATGTTGGTATCAATGAAACTTTTGAGTCGTTTTGCATGTATTTTTCTTTCACTATATCAATTTGATTAGATAGTTTATTTTACCGTTTTAGATAGTCTATTTTATTGTTGTTTAGTTAGTTTACTTTTCGTCATTTTATTATTGTTCTTAGATAGTTTACATTATTGTTATTAGCTAGTTTATTAGTTTAGTTAGATATCTTTTCAATATTGTCATTTAAATATCGCCTTTAGTTAGATTTTAATTGTTGTTATTCGGATCAGAACACTTCCCCGATCGGATACGTGACAACCCGATCGGGTAAGTCGTATGTTTTGAGTTTTACATATTGTCATTTACATACTTGTCATTTTATTTTATGTTAGTAGTTTAAGACAACCACCTCAAATGACTCGAACTTAAATGAAAATCACTCCATAGCAATTCATAGTTAACACGTACTCCCTGAGGATCGACACCCTACTTCCCTAATTACATTCCTTATGTTGTTAGCCTAAGTGTGGGTAATTATTTTTGTATCGGGATCGCGACATAACCGATCAGTGGCTAAGACTGAGGTCTTTTGGCCTATTAAGGATCCTCATAGTCGGCTTCCCGGTGTTTTCCCCCCTACTATTGCCCGACCCTTGCGTGGTGTCTCTGTTTTGGGTGGACCGGTCAGTACTTGTCCTATTTTTGGTAGTGAGCTTTTGGCGAGGAGAGTGACTAAGACCATTGAGCTTATGGATTTATTCGCGAGGATCGAGGACCCGCAATGCGAGTTGCTTCTGCTCTGTGCTTGTACTGGTATTTCTAAATTCTATTTTTCTCTTCGTACTTGCTCCCCTAGAGTCTTTGGGTCTTCCATCTTCGCTTTGATGCAGCACTTCGTTCTAGCTTGGAACGTATAGTCACCGCGTCTGGTCCTGGTTTTGGGGATTGGCAGTGGCGCCTTGCCACATTCCCTTTTCAGTTGGGGGGGCTCGATGTTTATGCTGCGGGGGATGTTTTACACTATGCTTTTGTGGCTTCCCGTTTGCAGTCTGCAGTTTTGCAGGCTACGCTCGTACGGCCTTCTGGTATTGTGGATGCTGGTCCTACGTTCGACGACGCCTTGCGGGTGTTCTCTTAAACTACAGGTTCTGATTTTTTACGTGATCCTAGTGAAATCGCTGCCCCTAAACTAATGAAGAAATTGGCAGATATATATTTCGCGACGGTTGCTGCTTCTTCAGAATCTGTTTTCTCTTTGACACCGCGTCAGCTTGCGTTGTGGAAGTCTCAGCAAGGTGCCCACGCCTCTGATTGGTTGCGTGCGGTTACTATCTTTGGGTTGGGTCAGACAATGAACAGGAGGACTTATCGTAGTGTGCTGGGGTATCGACTGGGTGTTCCGTTATTCACGGTATCTAGGCCTTGTCCTACTTGCTCTCGAGTCTTTGTTGATGATGTGTATGGGGACCACGTTGTTTCTTGTACTGGTACTGTGGGGGTTAAGCATCGGCATGACCTCGTTCGTGACACCTTATTTGACATATGTTATAGTTCTGGTATTTCTACGGGCAAGGAGGTTGATATCGGTTTGGTTGACGGGGATGTCGGATCTCTTCGTCCTGCGGATTTGCTACTTTATTCCTGGGGCAGAGGGCGTGATGTGTGTGTTGATTTGACAGAGTCTTCCCCCTTGAGTCAGACTAAGATGTCCGATTTTGTGCCGGGACGGGTTGTCGCTGATGCTGCTCAGCGCAAATGTGCTAAGTATGGAGATTTATGCGCGGCTGCTGGCTATGGTTTCCTACCTTTCTCTTTCTCTTCGCTTCGAGAGCTGGGCTCGGATGCTGTTGACTTGCTCAAGCGGGGGGTGGGGGCCCAGATTTTTCTCTCGGCTCTCCACCAACTTCTTGTAAACTTTACATTTTATTTTAATGAAAGCTGCGCGCATCTTATCATAAAGATGCGCGCAGCTTTCATTAAAATAAAATAAAATGAAAAGTTTACATGAAGTTGGTGGGGAGCCGAGAGACAATCTGGGCCCCCACCCCCTTAGTTATAGCAAAGCTAATCCTAGTAAAGATATAAGCGGCCACCCGAGCCCCACCATCCTGAGATACCGAGAACTTCTGGATCCGCTTGAGCAAGTCAACAGCATCCGAGCCCAGCTCCCCAAGCGAAGAGAAAGAGAAGGGTAGGAAACCATAGCCAGCAGTCGCGCACAAATCCCTATACTTAGTACATTTGCGCTGAGCAGCATCAGCAACAACCCGTCCTGGCACAAAATCAGACATCCCAGTCTGAGTCAAGGGGGAAGACCCTGTCAAATCAACACACACATCACGCCCTCTGTCCCAGGAATATAGAAGCAAATCCGCAGGACGAAGAGATCTGTCGTGCCCGTCAATCAAACCGATATCCACCTCCCTACCCGTAGAAATTCCAGACCTATAGCAAATGTCGAATAAGGTGTCACGAACGAGGTTATGCCGATGCTTAACCCCCACAGTACCAGCACAAGAAACAGCGTGGTCCCCATACAAATCGTCAGCAAAAACCCGAGAGCAAGCATGACAAGGCCTAGATACCGCGAATAACGGAACACCCAGTCGATACCCCAGCACACTACGGTAAGTCGTCCTATTCATAGTCTGACCCAACCCAGAGATAGGAACCGCACGCAGCCAATCAGAGGAGTGGGCACCCTGCTGAGACTTCCACAACGCAAGCTGACGTGGTGTCAAAGAGAAAACAGATTCTAAAGAAGCAGCAACCGTCGCGAAATATATATCTGCCAATTTCTTCATAAGTTTAGGGGCAGCGATTTCACTCGGATCACGTAAAAAATCAGAACATGTAGTCTCCGAAAACACCCGCAAGGCATCATCGAAAGTAGGACCAGCACACACAATACCAGAAGGCCGCAGGAGCGCTGCCTGCAAAACTGCAGATTGCAAACGGGAAGCTAGAAAAGCATAGTGTAAAACATCTCCTGCAGCATAAACACCAAGTCCGCCCAAATGAAAAGGGAAAGTGGCAAGGCGCCACTGCCAATCCCCAAAACCAGGCCCAGACGCGGTGACAATACGTTCCAAGCTAGAACGAAGTGCAGCATCAAAGCGAAGATGGACAGACCCAAAGACTCCAGGGGAGCAAGTACGAAGAGAAAAATAAAGCTTAGAAATACAAGTACAAGCACAGAGCAGAAGCAACTCGCATTGCGGGTCCTCGATCCTCGCGACTAAATCCATAAGCTCAATGGTCTTAGTCACTCTCCTCGCCACAAGCTCACTGCCAAAAATAGGACAAGTACTGACAGGTCCACCCAAAACCGAGACCCCACGCAAGGGCCGGGCAATAGGAGGGGGAAAAACCCCGGGAAGCCGACTCCGAGGATCCTCAATGGGTTAAAAGACCTCAGTCTTAGCCACATTAAGATGGAGACCAAAACGAGGCCCATCAACCATAATCAAATCCAAAACAGCCCCCACCTGCAAAGTGTCCCCAACAATGGTGCCGTCATCCAAATACCAGGCCTGCATGGTAAGATCAAAAGAGTCCCGGATTTTGCACACTAAGGGATGTAAAACCAAAGCGAAAAGCAAAGGGCCTAACGGATCACCCTGCTGAACACCCTGACAAGACCACAAGCAATGCCCCCCATAATAAAGACGGGCAGGGCTAGAGTAACAAAACTCCACCCAATGGGAAAGAACCGGACAACGACGGCGGACTTCCTGTAGCATAGTCACACGATCAACAAGGTTGAAAGCATTCTGGAAATCAACTAGCAATAATAATAATAATAATAATAATAATAATAATAATAATAATAATAATAATAATAATAATAATAATAATAATAATAATAATAATAATAATAATAATAATAATAATAATAATAATAATAATAATAATAATAATAATAAAATAATAATAATAATAATAATAATAATAATAATAATAATAATAATAATAATAATAATAATAATAATAATAATAATAATAATAATAATAATAATAATAATAAGGGGAGTGTTAGAGAAAGGAGAGGCGATTTTGCGGATTAGGGCTGCTAGGTTTCTGCCCGTGGCTGCTCTGCTGCCCGTGGCTGCTCTGCTGCCCGTGGCTGCTCTGCTGCCCCTCCGGCCACCGCCCTCACCCGGGCCATCCAGACCTCACGTCGCCGGCTGTAGTGGGTTGTTGGTGGGTCGTGTTTTGTTTAGAGGAGAAGGAGAGTGATAGGCGATAGGTGGTGGGTTGTGCCTTCTTGTTAGTGTCGCCTGCCGTTAGTGTCGCCATCATTGCGACTTCCTGACCTCTCGTCGTCGGTTGTTGGCGGACGCTGATCAAGCTTTTCTTCTCCCGATGTTTCTTTCTTTCTTTGCTTAGGGTTTGTGTTAACGGCCACGTCGCGTCTGTTGGTTACGAGTCTCGGCACCTCTTAGCCGTTCACTGTAGCCGCCAGCCTCTCTCCCGTCCGCCGTCTACGAACTAGGCATAAACACCGCGCGCGCCGGCTGTGGTGAGGCTGTTTGTGTGTTTCATCGCGTCGTCGTCGGTTGTTGTGTTGGTGGTGTCTTGCCATGTTGCTGGCTGTGTTGAGTGTCCCTGTGGTGGTGGGTTTTGGTCGGCGTGGGTTATGGGTCCCGGTGGTATGCTGGCTGTGGCTGGTGTTGGGCGTGTGTTTCTGCCGTGCCGTAGCCTTACATGGGAAACATTAGGGTTTCCATTTTAATATTAGGTATTATTTTCCTTTTCTTTATCATGCCTGTTTTAGTACGGTTTCCTTGTCCTTTTTCTTGTATTCATGGGTGTCCGAATGGCGGTGGTAGGGGCCTTACTAAGGCCGCCTGACAAAAGCATTTTTAGGATCGACATTGTATTGACGGTGCTATTGGTCTTACGCGTCAAACTCTTAATGATAGTCTGACGGTTTTCTCTAATGCCGAGATTACTTTAAAGCGAATGGGGCTTTGGTTGTGTGGGGAGTGCTTTAAAACCCATACGTTTCGTTCTAGGTGTCGGCATGGTCGGGGTGACATAGTTCCGCCTCCGGATTGTGGTGATGGCATCGTTAGCTTTTTATTCATGGTATCCCTAGACCTCCGGCTCCGTCTCACTCGGTTCTTTCATCTGATGATGGGGTTGCGCTTGTTCAATGGTCTGTACCTTCGCTTGATCGTTTATTTTCTTTGGGCCATCGCACCGTGAAATCTATTCCTCCTAAAGGCCGTCTTGGTTTTGCTCGGGTTCTGAAGGGGGTCTTGGATGATGTGGCTGACTCTCCTGGTGATCTCTCCTACTGGTTTTGTTTACTTATGTTGCCTATTTGTCTGCTTAAGACCTTCGCTCCTCGGAGTAATCTTGAGTGTAGGACGGCTGTTAGGCGACAGCGTCAGGAGGAGAGTATTACCAAGGCTATTCTTGCTTGGGGGTGCCTGGAGGGGGATTTGATAAGTGAATATTTGTATGATTTTAACCCCCATTTTAGCTAGGTTTTGTATATCATTTATGCTTTGTTAAGCCATTTTATGAGCTAATATCGTCTTCTAGGCAAATTCCTATGTTCTAACCTGTTTTGTAGGGAAAGTGACGTTTCTGAGCCCTTTTTCTATATTCCCGAGCATTTGCCTAGAACCCGATGATTTGAAGAAGCAAGCTTGACCATGTCGAAGGCATTTCAAGGAAGTTCACTAATTCAAAAGGGAGAAGAAGTAAAGACGATGTCGCAGTTGTCAGGAGATCAACCTGTTAGGCGAAGAATTCATCTTTTTGCATCAAACCCTAGCAACAAACCCGACTCAAGAGGTCAAGGGGGATGTTGGAAGTCAAGTCATATGCAAAGGGAGATGAAATGAGAGTCAAAGCTTCTAGATGACAACTTACCCGATCGGGTAAGTGTGTACCCGATCGGGGATCCTTGCTGCTTCGAGCAAATTGCTTCAACTTCCTCCTTTTGTCCTATATGTTCAATGCTCGACCCCTTCTCCACGAAACCCTAATGCTATATAAAGGATGCTCCAACCACACAACATCACACAATCCTCTTCACACATCTCTTCTACATCCTCTTTAGAATAATCTTTTCTCTTCTCTTTAGTTTAGAAATTCTAGTTTAGATAATTTTCTTCTTCTTTTCATCTTTAGTTCTTAGTTTATTTCTGTCCTTTCTACATCAAAACTTTAGCTTAGATCAATAAGAATTTCAATCTTTGTAATCTACTTTGTTGGGTACAAGTGTTGTAATTCAAGGAACGATTATTCTATGCAAGGGATTTCTATTATTGTTATCGCTTTCGTTGTTGATCGTCACCTAGGTATTTCTATTTTATCTCTTGTTTTAAGTCCTTATTGTTTTCCATTTGATTGTTATTTTCCATACATATTATCTTAGATTCATTTTTGTGTTGTTATAATCGTAATTTCATTTCTTAGATTATCAATTAGCGTCGTTATTATCGCCACATAGAGAGTCTTAAATTATTGTAAACATGTCTATCCTAGTTTTTATTATCATCATCATCTTAGATATAAACATTATCATGAGTGAGTAGTCACCTTTCTAGGGTGTAGGGTAGCCATGTTAGATTGATTAAAAGATGTTAATTGGATAAAAGAAATTGTCTTTTAAAACATTGTGTCTATGCATGTTTGGACTATAACGATCCTGATCAAAATCATTGACTAGCATGGAATTCTTTTCCAAGGTAGAGATACGAGAATTGAATAGACAAAGCATGACATGGTGGATTAAGACCTAGTAAATTGCCTAAAAGCCTGCTAGACCATCTGATCTATGATTGTAATGAACACATCATTCTTACGAACTCACAATGAATTATTTGCATGTTCCATATCCAATTGCATCAATATATTAATCTACATGTGTGAACCTACTTCCCTAGATGCTTTTCATTATTGTTAATTCATCATTTGCTTTATTGCTTTCATCTTCAATTCTTTTTATTTTGTTTTCATTTATGCTTTTTGTTAGTTTAGATATCATAATCCCAAAACCCAGATATTCGTTAGATAAGACCAAATTGCGAGACATTCCACATTCTATAGGAAACACCATCTCCCTGAGGATCGACCCCTACTTCCCTAATTACATTAAATTGTTATTAGCCTAGTCTGGGTAATTTATCTTTGTATCGGGCTCGCGACAAGCACGATCAAATTTTGGCGCCGTTGCCAGGGAGCACGGTTTAGTTTTCCTTTTTCTTGTGATTTTTATCGCAATTAGTTTTATCTAGTCTTTAGGAACCCAAATTCCTTTAGACCTCTCTTGATTTTTCATCTTAGCTTTTCAATCTTATGCCCAGATCTTCGAGACTAGGGACTCCTATCTTTTTAGACCCCGATCTAGAAAGGACTCTGCGTAGGAGAAAACAGCTATTCAACGAAATCTCAAAAGCTTCTTATACTTCAAGTTTAGATCGTATTCGTGAGAAATACTCGGATATTCTATCTAATCTCGAAGGAGAAGAAGATCCATTCTTATCTCCACTCTAAAAAACCAATCAACTTTCAAACAACACTCCATCTTCATCTTCACAAACGAAAATGGTTCGACTTTCAGACCATTCCAATCCAACTGCAGATACACTTCCAAGGGGTATCGCTACACCCCAAATCACTGCCCAAAACTTTGAAATCAAACTTGCCTTCATCAATCTAATAGAAAGAAGTCAATTTGGTGGCAATGCCACAGAAGATCCCAACCTTCATATTCAAAACTTCTGTGACTATTGCTCCACAATTAGACAAACTGGAGTATCCCAAGAGCAGATTAGGGAAATGCTATTTCCCTTCTCTTTAACAGGAAAGGCAAAACTTTGGATCAATAGCCTTGACCGAGTTGCCTTAGGAATAGCCGACTGGGATGGTCTAGCTCTTGCTTTCTATCAAAAGTACTTCCCACCAGAACGAACCGCACTCTTACGAAGTCAAATCACTGGATTTCGTCAGAGAGGCGATGAAACCCTTTATGAGGCATGGGAAAGGTACAAAGAATTACAAAGAGAATGCCCTCATCATGGCCTTGATTCATGGTTCTTAGCTATCACCTTCTACAACGGTTGTTGTGGCGAATCGCGTCGTATCCTCGACTCCGCTAACAATGGTCGTTTCGATCAAATCGATGTAGAAATAGCTAGTACAACTATTGAGTCAATGGCAATCCACGACTCTCAGTATAGCAACTCACGTGCTATGCCGCTCAAAACCAAGAAGGACGATTCAAGTAAAGTAGCACTCCTAGAAGCCCAATTAGCCCTTCTGCAGCAACAAGTAGGAAGCTCTTCCCAATCCAAGGAACATGTTAACGTCACTAACCACGTAGTGGTATGTGAGACATGTGGGGTTGGAGGACACAATTTTCAAGAATGTAGGAGTTCGTTAGAGCAAGTCAATGCCTATCAAGCATATAGGCAGGGTAATGTTTTCTCAAACTTCTATAATGAGAACACAAAGAACCATCCTTTCTTGTCCTACAAAAGCACCAACATTCAGAACCCCCACCATCAGACTCAACAACAATTCATACCACATCAACAGAAGCCTTACAATCCACCTGGTTTTCAAAACCAAATACCTCCATTGCAACCTAACTTCCACCAACCTTACCAACACCAACACCAACACCAACCTCAACACCAACCACCCCAAAATCAAGGCCAATCCAATGATTTAAGCTTGAGCAAAATTGAATCCATGCTTCTCCAAGTTGCTCAAAAACAAGATTCAATGTTTGCTCAACTTCAAAAGAGTGATCAAGCTCAAAGTGTTGCCATCAAGATGCTTGAAACTCAAATGGCCCAATTGATCGCCTCTAATGCCCAAAGAAAACAAGGCCAACTCCCACCTCATGGTGAGCAACCGAGGGACACCGCTAATGCTATCACCCTTAGGAGTGGTACCACTTATAAAGAACCTCAGCAACCCAAAGAACCAATAGTTGAGCCTACACAAGTAGAGAGCCAAAAAGAATCTCAACCATCCACCCCTAAGGCAGCGGAAAACAAACTTGAAAAGAAGGATGAACCTGAAAAGAAACCCATCAAAATCCAAGTTCCATTTCCCAAACGTTCGAGGAGAAATCATAAGGAAACCCAGTTCAGCAAATTCATGGAAGTAGTCAAAAACCTCCAAGTAACGGTTCCCTTCACTGAATTAATCACTCAAATCCCTTCTTACACGAAATTCATGAAGGATATCTTAACAAAGAAGAGGACTTTAGATGATGTTGAAATCATAGCATTCACAGCTGAATGCAGCGCGTTATTACAAAATAAGTCCCCTCTTAAGTTAAAGGATCCTGGTAGTTTCTCTATACCTTACACTATAGGCACCTACACAATCGATATAGCTTTATGCGATCTAGGTGCTAGTGTAAGCGTCATGCCCTATTCCATATGCAAAAATTTGAATATGTGAATTCTCAAATGCACTAGTATAACTCTGCAAATGGCAGACCGTTCTCTAAAACAACCTATGGGAGTTTTAGAAGATATGCCTGTCAAAGTAGGAAGATTTTTCATTCCCGTCGATTTTATTGTGCTAGACATGGCTGAAGATTCGCAAATCCCTATCATTTTAGGAAGGCCATTCTTACACACTGCAGAAGCAGTAATCGATGTCAAGAATGGAAAACTGACATTAGAAGTAGGTGACGATAAAGTCACCTATAACTTAAACAGTGCAATGAAATGCCCTATGCTTGAAGAGCCTTGATGTTTCCTTGATATTGTTGACTCAATTATTGATGAATCTCTGTATCCATCAATAATTGAGGATCCTTTAGAATCAATCTTATTGTTGGAGGATATCTCTAAGAACGACAATTTCGAGATCAGTGAGCTGGAAGAGGACCTGACTGGAAAAGAGATACCGTTTGAAGAAGTTGAAGAGTTCATAAGCTTAAGTGATACTCCTGCCAAGGCAGAAGTACACAAACCTAAACTTAAACCTCTTCCCTCAAACCTAAAATATGCCTTTTTAGATGAATCTGAATACTGCCCAGTCATAGTGAGTGCTCTCCTAGATGAAAATCAGTTAACCTCACTATTGACTGTCTTGAGAAAACATACAAAGGCAATAGGATATAAACTCGAAGATTTGACTGGCATAAGCCCCGACTTCTGCATGCACAGAATCAACTTAGAAGAAGGCCAAAAACCTCGCGTTCAAGGTCAACGCCGTCTTAATCCCAACATGCAAGAAGTAGTTAAAACTGAAGTTATGAAATTGCTAGATGCTGGCATAATCTATGCAATCTCTGACTCAAAATGGGTTAGCCCTGTTCAAGTTGTTCCCAAGAAAGGAGGAACAACAGTAGTCAAAAATGAAAAGAATGAGCTCATCCCCACAAGGATTGTGACGGGATGGCGTATGTGTATTAACTACAGAAAGCTGAATCAATCAACTAGAAAAGATCACTATCCTCTGCCCTTCAATGATCAGATGCTAGAGAGGTTAGCTTGTCACAAGTACTTTTGCTATCTAGATGGTTACTCAGGATTTTTCCAAATTCCTATCCACCCTGAGGACCAAGAGAAAACCACTTTCACCTGTCCCTATGGTACTTTCGCTTATCGCAGAATGCCATTTGGCTTGTGTTATGCACCTGCCACTTTCCAGCGTTGCATGACTAGTATCTTTTCAGATTTTGTTGAAACTATCATAGAAGTATTTATGGACAACTTTAGCGTCTATGGCATTTCCTTTGATAATTGTTTAAAAAATCTATCCAGAGTTCTAAAACGCTGTGAAGAAGTCGATCTTGTTCTCAATTGGGAAAAGTGTCACTTCATGGTGAACGAAGGTGTAGTTTTAGGACACATTGTTTCAGAAAGAGGTATAGAAGTAGATCGAGCTAAGATCCAAGTTATTGAACAGCTGCCACCACCTTCTAATGTAAAGGGAATCAGGAGTTTCCTTGGTCACGCCGGTTTCTACCGACGATTTATAAAAGATTTTTCAAAAATAGCCAAGCCCCTGACTGAGCTCCTTTTCAAGGATGCACCTTTTAATTTCACAAAGGAATGCCTTTAGGCATGCAATAAAATCAAACGCGCTTTAATCACCGCACCTATAATCCAGTCACTTGATTGGAATCTTCCATTTGAACTAATGTGCGATGTGAGTGATTATGCCGTAGGAGTTGTTTTAGGGCAAAGAAAGGAAAAGTTCCTTCATGCAATTTACTATGCTAGTAAAACCTTAGATCCTGCCCAAATCAACTATGCCACCACTGAGAAAGAACTTCTTGCCATTGTCTATGCCTTAGACAAATTCCGTTCATACCTTATAGGATCAAAAGTCATTGTCTATACTGACCATGCTGCCTTGAAATATCTGCTTTCAAAGAAAGAGGCAAAACCTAGACTTATCCGATAGATCTTACTCCTTCAAGAGTTTGATCTAGAGATCCGGGATAAGAAAGGAGCAGAAAATGTAGTCGCTGACCATCTCTCAAGGATAAGAGTGACTGAAATAGGAATACCAACGCCAATTAATGATTCATTTGCTGATGATTCATTACTAGCAATTGCGGACTCTTCTCCTTGGTATGTTGATATTGCCAATTTTCTTGTCAGTGGCCAGCTACCTTCTGACCTTTCTTATAACCAAAGAAAAAGCTTTTTGCATGATGTAAAATTCTTTGTTTGGGATGACCCTTATCTTTTCAAGCAGTGATCCGATGGTCTGTATCGACGTTGTATCCCCCAGTGGGAAGTTAAAGGAGTTTTAGAAGGATGCCACTCATCTTCTTATGGTGGTCATCATGGTCCGTCCAAGACCGTAGCCAAAGTCTTACAATCCGGGTTTTTCTGGCCCTCGATGTTTAAAGATTCCAAAGACTTTGTTATGGCTTGTGACGCTTGTCAACGAATGGGTCAAATATCCAAAAGACATAAAATGCCTCAAAACGGCATATTGGAAGTCGAAATATTCGATGTCTGGGGTATTGACTATCAAGGACCATTCCCTTCTTCTAATGGAAATCGTTACATTCTAGTCGCTGTCGACTATGTTTCAAAGTGGGTAGAAGGAATTGCCACCCCCACCAATGACGCTAGAGCCGTGATACGACTATTTAAGAAGATCATTTTTCAGCGTTTTGGTGTACCCAGAGCCGTGATTAGTGATCGAGGAACTCAATTCGAAGAAAAGCAGTTAGACACTCTGCTTGCCAAGTATGGTGTGTATCACAGAGGAGGTTTAGCCTACCACCCTCAGACCAGCGGTCAAGTAGAAGTATCAAATAGAGAGCTCAAAACAATTCTTCAGAAAGTAGTCTCAAGATCTAGATACGATTGGAGTAATAAGCTAGATGACACCTTATGGGCTTATCGCACAGCTTTCAAAACCCCGATTGGAACATCTCCCTATCGATTGGTTTATGGAAAGGCATGTCATCTCCCTGTCGAGTTAGAGTACAAAGCTTACTAGGCTTTCAAAGAACTCAACTTAGACACTAAGCTTAGCGCTGATAGACGACTTTTGCAACTCAATGAGCTAGAAGAATTTTGTCTGCAAGCTTACGAGAATTCTAGGATCTACAAAGAGAAAACGAAGCATTGGCACGACAAGAGGATAATCAAGAAAGAATATAATGTCGGTGACCAAGTCTTCTCTTCAACTCCCGTTTGAAATTTTTTTCGGGAAAACTTCGATCACGATGGTCTGGACCATTCACGGTCACATATGTGAGCAAATACGACTATGTGAAAATAATGGCTAACAATGGTGAAAAATTCAATGTCAATGGACACAGACTAAAACTCTACTATAGCAATTCTATCATCGGATGCTTAGATATTGTCTATATAGAGCGTCAATCCCCAACCAGATGATTTCATAGAAAAATTCGTCGAGCGAGACGTTAAACCAGCGCTTCTCGGGAGGCAACCCGTGTTTCCTTTCTTTTTGCATTTTATTTTTGTTTTCCCTTTTTCGTTGTTTTGCTAGGATTTACTTTGCAGATGAAAGAGTTTTTGAAGAATCTATAAAGACCTTCCTTGTCAAGTCCAAAAGACTAGCTTGGGGGAGTCCACGCTGACTAGTAAGCTTCACTCTCTTTTCATCTTTTTCCCTTTTTACCCTTCTTCCCATTGAGCATCTCGTTGCATATTTGGTCTTTGTGCTCACATTGAGGACAATGTGATGTTTAGCTTGGGGGAGGGATTGCATTTTCCCATTATGCATTTTAGTTGTTTATATTTTCCAAAATTTTGAATAAGAAAAGAGAGAAAGTTAAAGAGAAAATTTACAAATTTTGAACACAATTCAATGCTTTTCATGCTTTGCTTGCTTGTTTACTATGCTATCATGTTACATTTCCCAAACTTAGAGCTTTCAAAACCAAAATGATTTGATATTCATTGAATTTTGCATACATGGGGATGTCTTGTACACATTAGGCATAGAATGAATCTATAGATGAGTACGCTTGATCTTGACATTTGGCAAGTTACATATATTGTAAGGTAGAACCTCCTTAGACTGGTACATCTATACCATGTCTCATCTAGGTGTGTGTAGTTCTCCTTGTGATGTGTGTCATGTCAAAACGCATAAGTATGGTTCTCATTCCCTTTCTATAAGCATTGCATTCATGATTCACTATGATTTGAAGCCTTTTTCACTTTGAATTACCCCTCAAAATAAGCCCCTTCATACAAATGCTTCACAAAAATAATAGCTACATATAAAAACTGCCTACCTTTTAAGCTAGTAGCTAGACTATGGTGTATGGGTGCTCTTTTGAGAAGATTTTGTTCCTTGATGTCAAAGTGAATTTGGGAGAACGAAAATGTTCAAGAAGTGATGATATGTTCAAAAGAAAAAAAAAATTGAAAAAATGAAAAAAATCAAAAAGAAAAAAAATCGAAAAAAAAAAGAAATAAAAGAAGAAGTTGTGAGCATCTCGTCAAAATGTCAAGTCAATATTCAGAAGGAGTTTACTCTTGTGTTTCGTGTGTAATAAGCCAATCCGTTCATCCTGGCTTCGTTTTTCGTCTTTTGGGAATTAACCGAAAGTTTGGATTGAGTATTCATTTATCATTGGTCAGTTGCTAGCTCATTCGAACCTTCACATGACCATAACTGTTTGTCCACCTTTCACCCATTTCCCAAAGCCTTCTTCTTATTTTTTCGGCTTCTTTTCTATGTGCATTGTGATCTTTGACTTGTGTTTTGAATTGTTTACCATATTAAATTGCGGACACATTTTCATAAGTCGTAGATTGGTGAGTGTCTCAAAAACATTTACACATAAAGAAATCACCTTTTACATGCAATGAGTGTTCGAGTGTGCCGTGAGAGTCCATTTGTCAAAAGATCATGCAAGAGCCGAAAATCTATAGTGAAATTCTTTGTGCTACGCCGTTATGTAAATCTCAGCCATGTTTATGTATCATTCTTACCCACGTTGTTTTTGGGTTATGATTCATTATGTTTCCAAAGTTTTACGCTGAGATTTGTTTCTTGATAGTGTAGTAGCCAACGCTTGCAACCTTGTCCTGGTATTGTTTGTTATGTTTGCTTGAGTACAAGCAAAGGTTTAGCTTGGGGGAGTTTGATAAGTGAATATTTGTATGATTTTAACCCCCACTTTAGCTCGGTTTTGTATATCATTTGTGCTGTTAAGCCATTTTATGAGCTAATATCGTCTTCTAGGCGAATTCCTATGTTCTAACCTGTTTTGTAGGGAAAGTGACGTTTCTACGCCCTTTTTCTATATTCCCGAGCATTTGCCTAGAACCCGATGATTTGAAGAAGCAAGCTTGACCATGTCGAAGGCATTTCAAGAAAGTTCACTAATTCAAAAGAGAGAAGAAGTAAAGACGATGTCGCAGTTGTCGGAAGATCAACCAGTTAGGCGAAGAATTCATCGTTTTGCATCAAACCCTAGCAACAAACCCAACTCAACAGGTCAAGGGGGATGTTGGAAGTCAAGTCATATGCAAAGGGAGATGAAACGAGAGTCAAAGCTTCTAGATGACAACTTACCCGATCGGGTAAGTGTGTACCCGATCGGGGATCCTTGCTGCTTCGAGCAAATTGCTTCAACTTCCTCCTTTTGTCCTATATGTTCAATGCTCGACCCCTTCTCCACGAAACCCTAATGCTATATAAAGGATGCTCCAACCACACAACATCACACAATCCTCTTCACACATCTCTTCTACATCCTCTTTAGAATAATCTTTTCTCTTCTCTTTAGTTTAGAAATTCTAGTTTAGATAATTTTCTTCTTCTTTTCATCTTTAGTTCTTAGTTTATTTCTGTCCTTTCTACATCAAAACTTTAGCTTAGATCAATAAGAATTTCAATCTTTGTAATCTACTTTGTTGGGTACAAGTGTTGTAATTCAAGGAACGATTATTCTATGCAAGGGATTTCTATTATTGTTATCGCTTTCGTTGTTGATCGTCACCTAGGTATTTCTATTTTATCTCTTGTTTTAAGTCCTTATTGTTTTCCATTTGATTGTTATTTTCCATACATATTATCTTAGATTCATTTTTGTGTTGTTATAATCGTAATTTCATTTCTTAGATTATCAATTAGCGTCGTTATTATCGCCACATAGAGAGTCTTAAATTATTGTAAACATGTCTATCCTAGTTTTCATTATCACCATCATCTTAGATATAAACATTATCATGAGTGAGTAGTCACCTTTCTAGGGTGTAGGTTAGCCATGTTAGATTGATTAAAATATGTTAATTGGATAAAAGAAATTTTGCTTTTAAAACATTGTGTCTATGCATGTTTGGACTATAACGATAGTTAGTTGACGATTCCT